>JAGVSP010001096.1:0-126423 GCA_022494985.1 Micrasema minimum
TTTTTTCTTGAAAAAGCTTTCATAAATATATTGGATTAAGTAAAATTGCACAAATTTCCATTGAATTGATTTTTTTTTCTTTATGGATTGTATTTATTTGGCCAAAAAAATCGTATTTGATAACAATGTGTAATTGAGTTTCACGAAAAAAAAATCAACTTTATAATTTGAGTAAGACTCGATTTTATCGAAAACCAATAAACCCGCCGTAAATAAAAAATGAATATTTTGTGATATACCTACAATACATCGTGAGATACCATAACGATAACAATTTTGACTTGAATTTTTTGTAATCATTTTAAAGTCATGTTAGTTAAAATAATTACATAATAGGTGATAAAAGTGAAGGCTAATTTATTATTCTTAATATATTCCAGAAATAATTTTTGTTCATTATTATTCAGTAATAACTGTCAATAAAAAAGTTATTGATGAATAATATCATGGAAAAGTATTTAACAAATATAAAACCGACCAATTATTATCATGGTTCTAGTTCAAAATATTAATATTTTATCGGTTTCATCCAATAAAAACAAATATAAATATACTTATTTATGAAATTAATCAACTTTTGTTTTGAACTACTTTTTTATTTTTTAATAAAGCCCACTTTTTTCATTGATTTTCGCACATGATTTTGATGCAATAATTAAAACCTAGGTTTTTGCTTATCTGCACCCAGATTTAATGAAGCATTAATTTAATAAATCTTATTTTAAATCATCTAAAAACATTGAAAAACGATTGCCATAAGTAATTTCAATTCTCTCAACATTTTTGCATCACCTAGCGTCGGAATAGTATAAGCAGCTGTCAAGACAAGATCAAGTTGATAAAATAGACACATATAATTTATTACGTCTTGTAAGAGATATATAAATTTCAATACTTTTCCCATACAAATAAAACATCTCATTAAAAAAGGTATTTTGGCTATCGAATTAATCTACAGGAATTTTCTCACACAAAAACTAGAGACCATTTTGTTTTAGCAGTTTTCTTGAATGCATTTAAATGAGTGTCTTTTTTTACATAGATCCAAATCGAATTACGTTGATAATATTAACGTTGCCATTGATAAAGACGCTGGTTTTGCATGATGGACGATCCGGGTTAGATTCCCGGTGAGATCACTACAATTTTAAGATATTTTTCTCAAGCCTAGGTGTTATGTAATGTAATCTTCCTCTATAATTGAGCCTCCTGGTCTGTTGATGTTGTAAAAATTAATTAATAATATTACATAATACAGTATACAGTATTAATTTATTTACTCACTATACACGCCTATACAGGCTTTTCATAAAAAAGAAAATACTAAACATATTTGGAAATACATAAAAATGTAAAATGTTGATAAAAACATATTTAATACTGTATTATAATATGTTATATTGTGAATAGATAACAACACAAATAAACATTGTTTTTTGTGTTAAGTATTTTGGTCTTTTGGCGTAGATATATATTTTTTCGAAATTTTGTAATTTAAAGTTGATTTATTTATATAAAAATTAGTTTCGAATATAGCGAATACCAGATAGATAAAATTTTTCAAAATGGTAATTAAAGCTCTAAAAGTAATAAATAATAGCAACGTTGTGATATTTATAAATTTATAAAGACAATAGGCAAGTGTTTTTATTTTTGTAAAAAGCTTTTTAAAATCTTACAGATTCATAATTTAAAGTGTGTTCAATCAGTCTTGAAAAGGCCATAACATATATTTAACTGTGAAACTGATTATGATACATCTAGATTTTTAGCCTAAAAACTGATTCGGAATTTTCCATTTCTTAAAATTTCCAAAATGAAGACAGCTTCTAAGGAAAACACATTTACTTATATAAAGGTTTCTACTTGTCAAAATAGATGCACAATCAAAAGCATGGATTTTTGAAAATGTCTCCTTTCACATTTTCAATGAACCTGCTTCATTGCATAAAACAGATTAAACAGTATTAAACGTTGAAATAAAATATCTCGGATTTATATTGTAAGAGGTGAAGTTGATTTATTTAACTTTGATGTCTCGTGGACTGAAGGCCAAAGTGAGGTCAATTAAAATTAAATTAAAAATCTTTTACCATATACGTGTATGTATACTTTGATGGAAATTTTGCTCTATTTATATAAGTAATTGTGAAAAAAATATTTTAGACTAAAAAGATATTAAATTATGATAATAATATTTTTTTTATTAAAAAGAGATTATAATTATTAACATACATTACAAATATATAAGGTTGTATTCACATGCATTTGTAAAAAACATATATTATTTTTATTTTCATACAAAAGGTTTATATTACCATAAGTTAAAGAACTCGTTATTTTGTTTAAAAAATATTATTTTCATACACCTACTATCTACTATTTCTTTAATAATTTGAATTTTTCTTATGAAGACGTTGTGTCTTTTTAAAATTAATAATTTTTTTTTAAGGTATTTTATTCTTTAGATGTTTGTAATCACTTTTGTTTTTTTCTATATGTGTGTAGGTATAATACTATAGTTATTGATTTTGGCATGTTCAATTTTAAAGGATGATTATTGGTCTACCTATTTAATACAATCTTTTTGTGCTTATTTTATTCCCAGTTGTCTGTTATTGTCCCTTAATAAAAAATAAAAAAATAAAAATTATAAATCACTTTGGTATTGGTAAATAATTTAAGGGTGTTTTTTTCAACATATTGTGAATTAAATTTTAAGAATAATGTTGCTTATTCATATATTGTTAGACATTCAACAAAGAAAGGAATATTTATGGATAAATGGCAAAGGAACCCCAGTTTACGATACACTGTTATGCATAGTTTCTTTCATCTTTACTCAGAACTCTGCATAATTTCTCCTCCATAATAATACATTTATGTACGCACAAGGTTACTGTAATCGCTATTGCAACATCATCACATGCGTTCCCTTTCTCCTCATTTTACACAAATTCTACACAAGGTGGGTCCGTACACTAGACTTATTTAAAACAACAAAAAATCCAAACAGCTACAGGAATGAACCTATATAATATTTATGATAAGTCATTAATTTATTCACACAAATAGGTATATTAACAATAGTACAGTATTAATAATAAGTTTACTAGTGTATACACTTTACACTATATATTATAATAACACTTTACAGTTTTTATATTATAATATGGTTGAGTTTAAAAATGCATAATGTTAGGATGAGAGTAGGTAGGAAATATTAAAGTGTAATATAAATAATTAGTCAATGTAAATTTATATAGAGCCAAATAAATAAAATAATGATAATTTTAAATAATAAATATATTAGTTGACAATATCAACGATTTGATTATTACAAATACAAGTCACGGTGAAATAGTGTTTGATCCGTTTAATTGCAAAATTTTTGATCAACCCAACTAGGCTTAAAATGGATCAAAAATTATAGAACGAATCGTTCTATAAAAAAGGTAAAGGATTGTAGATTTATATTATTTTAAAAAGGAACGTTATTAATCTCAAAAATATTGTACAATGATACAATAAAAATGAAAGCATTAAAAATAAAATCACCTAAAAGCATTATCTTATATATTATATATCTTTGAAGGCAAGCGTTATTTTGGATATAAAACAAAATATTTTTTCAAGTAAATGATCTCACGCTTTTAACTCACTTACGGGTCAGAAATATGAAAACAAACTAATCTGTAAAAACAATTCCTTGTGTTTATAGGTCAAAAATAATTACTCTGCTTCCAGCTAAGGTGAACAATAGTATTTTTTTTAAATAAACGTATATAAAAAATCCTACTTGAATCATTAGTCTACACTATCTTACCAAGAAAAAAAGGAAGGCAGAATTATTATAATAAAAATATAGCTATACTATATTAAACAATAAGATTGTTTAACATTTTTTGATAATTTGATGCAATTCGTAATATAATGAAAATAGTTTGATGATTTCCAAAGCGATATTTTCATAAAAATTCACCTCAAGGTTTCTGTAAATTGATATTATGACTAATATCAATTTACAGAAATTAATTCCAGACCCAATAAATTTGGTCTTGAAATCGAAAATGAAATTGTTAATAAAGCTAATAATGTAAATACGTTATTTGTTTTTTACGTTTTTAAAATCATTCAATATATCAGAGTCTACTTAAACTTATACATAAAAAACAACAACTTTCACGTCAGCCAAACGTCGCGCCGACCATTCAATATTCCATACAGTTTTAGCTTTATACGGGACAGTTTGCAACTGCGCCAGAATCAGTATAGTTTTCTGCCCTTTATAAAGTGCGAATAAGTCAACAGAATTGCAATAAACAACAGTATTGATATTCTTATTGACATTTACGATGGATCCGATATGAATTTTCAACAAAGTCAGGCTTATTATTCAGCTCGGTATTTTTAGTAAGTATAATTACCTTCGCTTTTATATGCTTCAAAACACTATAATGTAGTACTGGACTAAGCAGCGAGTTATGCGTATCTGTGAGATTTATGTGATTTTTTTGCACGATTTTTTGTAGATAAATATCATAATTTAGTTCTTAGTAGCCACGACGGGAACAATTGTGGGTATTTCCTTTAGAAATATATTATGTGCTTTGTCTAAAGCCATACTTAGATTGTAGATCTCAACCGTTGTTTGATGATAAATAAGCAAATCATATTTCGATAGTGGACTAGTTTTAATATATTATGTATTGATTGAGTTGGCATTTATTATATAAAACTCCATATTATAATATTAAAATCCAACTGGTTTCGGTTTTATTTTTAAAATTTAATTTTTGGCAACAGTTTGATAATTCCCTAAACAAGTCTGAAATAATTGACACGATATGTAGTTAACAAAATAAAAGATTAAAAAAAAAACCAAAATCTGGTTTAGTTTTTTTGTCCAGAAAATCTTGTTTGTTTCATATGAAAAAAAACTAAATTTTGGTGTTGAATCCGAGAAACGTTTGTCGGGAAATATTTGGTTGTTTTATCTGAGGTTATTAATATTTTTTTTTAGCTCGGGAACCTTTACAAAGGTAAACCCGTGTACTTTTTGTTCAGCTTAAACGAGAATAGACGAGAAACATTATTTTAAAAAGTCACACGAAAGATCCATTGTCATATTATCGATTTTCGACCACTCTCGTTTAAAATATTGAGAGATTCAAAAAAGGGGGCTGGTATAGTTTTACAATAAAAACAACTGACAAGTCAAAATGTTTGTTCATACGTACAAAATATAAATGTTCAGAGCTTCTATCTATTATCAAAACGCTCATCTTGAATTTAGCAGGATTATGAATGCAAGTAGCTTCTTGAAAAGAGCCAATATCTAATTTTGTTATTTTATACTTAACCTATATTTTATGTGTCCTTGTGTAGTTTCAAAAAAACATGCCGTGTAATTCTGTACTTTGATGTACAATATAGATAATATGTAATGGCTGATGTTCCAATTTCAAGTAAAATATTGTAACGTTGTTGAATTACTAATAAAATAAATAAATAAATAAATTACTACAAGCATTGAAAGTAACCTTACTGATAATATATTATGTTGAATAACTTTTTATTGGTTTATTCAGAAAAATGTCAGCGTTGTAACGCATCTTTATTGTGATACGCTGGTTTGACTTTAATGTAGGTAGTTACACTTATATAAAATGATGATATTTGCATATAACTACTTGACATAACATCTTGTGCTCTACAGGCCAACAACTGGGTTTTCAAGTTATGTGATTGAGCAATGCACACGTAACACTGATGGTACATACTAACTGTATCTATGTTATGCGCTTGTTCTTACTTTTTTATAGTAAGGAAAGTGAGAAAATAAGGCAGTGCTGAGATGATGTTAGGACTGGTATTTTTTACACCGTAATTGCAGAATATATGTGAAAGCACTATCGACGCTCCTGTATGCAACGATTGGCTAACTTAATTCGGATAACCGCCCATAAAAATAAGTTCACCGAAGACTGGCGGTCATGTCCATACATCTGCCTTACAATGAGTGTGATCTGCCCGAAGTAAAAGTTGTCGGGCATCTCGGCGTCCCCCCACCCCCCGCCGCCCGCTTCCAGCCCACTATAAATACATGGGGCGAATTTTCGGAAGTCACACTGCCTCCGAGTCTTCGTACAAATAATCAAGCATGGCTAAGCTGTCCATTGTAAGTCGCTCAGTCATTTTCCGCTATAGATCACGCTCTCAATTACCTCCGGGCCACAGTGGGTTCTAGTGAATTTCAGTGCTACGATCGCGTATGCAACGCGTGTGCTTTTGTTGTTATACAATATTACCATTGTGCTATGGGGATTAAATCAGTGATTGCATATTTTTATGTGATACTTTAAAAGTTTTTGTTTTCTTAGTTTTAAATATGTTTTCAGTGTGTTATGTTGATTCATAAATTTTGATATTTTAAGCAAACGGATTATTATTAATTTCTTTCTTGCAGTTGGCGTTGGCGGCTTTCGTCGCCGTAGTGGCGGCGGAGCCTCCCGTAGGATACTCCTACTCTCAGCCCGCTCCCCTCATCCTGCTGGGCGGCGGCGGCGGCCACTCGCTGGGCGGAGGCGGCCTCTCGCTGGGCGGGGGTCACTCTCTGGGCGGCATCTCCCTCGGCGGGGGTGGCGGGTACAGCCACGGCGGGGGCGGCGGGTACAGCCTCGGCGGGGGCGGCGGGTACAGTCACGGCGGGGGCGGCGGGGGTGGCGGATACAGGGCCGTGCACTCCGGCTACCAGACTTCAGAGGGACAGTACGTCGACCCCCATCTCTTGGAGGAGATCAAGAACATCCTTCTCAAGGATGAGATCCAGAATTCTCAATTCCAGTCTTCCCACGGATCCTTCTCGTCCGGACACGGGCTGTCTGGGTCTTACGGCGCTCCTGCTCCCGTGTACGGCGTGCCTCACTACCAGGAACAAGTAGTGGGTATTGAGCTCGGCCACGTGAAGCAAGGAATCCAGGTTGCTCAGTACGAGCAGGATGGTGGTTACTCCGGAGGCTTCGGTGGTGGTTACGCCGGAGGTTACTCCAGCGGAGGCGGTTATTCAAGCGGAGGTTACTCCGGCGGATACTCTAGCGGTGGACATGGTGGAGACTTCAGCTCTATCGGCTCTATTGGCTCAATAAGTTCTATCGGCCACGGCTCCATCGGCGGCGGCTCCATCGGCCACGGCTCCATCGGCGGCGGCTCCATCGGCCACGGCTCCATCGGCGGCGGCTCTATCGGCGGCGGCTCCATCGGCCACGGATCTCTCTCCCTGTCATCCGGGTACTCCGCCCCCTCGGGAGGTGGCTACAACACTATCGCGGTCCCGGCCGGCTCCTACGGAGTCCCCCTGCCATCTTCCCGGTACGGATCACCTCACCATTAAAGCATCTACATCGCCCGTTGAGGGAAATGTTAACTCTTCATTGAACATCGAGTCATCTCATATTCGTGATAGTCGAATGCTTATCATATCTAATCATCTCCCATCATATCGATATCATTTGTATTATACGATGCTTTCTGTAAATAAATCTCTTTATGTTTCACGTTACCGTTTAGTTTTATTTATTTACCCGTATTTGTCGGAAAGTATTTCTACTACCATATTCGCGACAAAGTGGGCATTGTTCCTGACTGAAATTAGCATGAAGAAATGGAAATAATGGTACGTAGAATGTCGCTAGAATGTGTGAAAATTTGTTTCGGCGGCGTCGATTGGGAAACAATGAGATTGTTTTACTGGTAAAAATGAAAGGCGATCGCTCGGCAGATTTTGGCCGATGATATTGAAATAATAACATCCGCGATATAATTCGGCCGAGAGAGTGTAAACAGGTTGCAGGCGCGTTCACCTATGAAAGTGAGCGGGAGTGACGGAAGCGCGGGTAATCGGCCGGCAGCGGGTGATGAATGCGTCCAGCCCGGGGCGGGTCCGCGGAAGTGTGTCACTGGAGTTTCACTTTTTGCCACCGCGCGGGTCAGCGACCAGCTGGGGCGGGCCACTGTGCACTGGCCAAGTCCACTACACCACACCACCCGGCCAAGATACCGCAACATCTCTTCGCCCGCTAGACGTCAATTAGTCTGCCCATGAATACCCATCTCTGTCCAAACCAACGCACGTGTAATGATATCATAAAGAACGACATTGAAGGTAAGTTACCAGCACCTACATTTGAAACAATGCGTTGTTATTATTATCTAACTTACCTCACAGTTCATACAATATAACGCAAGGTTTCCATGTCCAATTATTTCATTTATGAATTCTAAAAAATTAATGTTAGAAGTACTCACTTAATATGGTTCATTATAAATTATTTAAATAAAATACTTTCTGTATAACTAAGGGACAGTATACCATTGAAAAAAAAAAACGCGTATTGTTTTGAAACCGGTCGAGAGAAAAAGATTAATAAAGTTTACTAGATATATATATAAGCCATGTTACTATTATATTATATTAAAAATTTATTTTTTATTTAAAGGCACCACCTTTATTATGTTAAATGAGAAGGCAAGTACGAGTAGATACCAATCATTTGTCTATTTTGGATATCATAAATGATGCATTTCATCAATACATGGGTTTCTTCTTCTTCGTAACATTTCTACTATCTACGTGGAGCACATGGACTCGACAAACTGCCAAACTCGACAAACCGCGCGCCGATCAGTTCCCGAGCAATATTCCAAGTCCCTAAGCTCTCAAGCAATTTAAAAAAAAAACACGAATGAATTTTATTTTTAAATCTGTGTTATTTAATTCATAAAATTATTTATAAAAACCAGTAGTTTTTTTTTTATCAGTATTCAATTTTAAAAAATCTGAATTATTAGTGAGATTGCCAATATATTATTATTGCTGTTACAAGACGTCGAAAATTTATAGTTCCGCTAAAATCTTCACCTTTGAATCACTTGCGTTTTTCCAATTACGTGTTTATTTCTGTGGCTAAACTTTCATTTAATCCACTGCTCGTTTTGTCTTGTTAATAAAAAATGACATTCACTTTTTCTCTCAGACATCGGATAAACGAATTAGTTTGGAAGTTCGTGTATGGTTTGATAATGAATAGTGAAGTCATCTGAGCATTACGTGATGATGAAACTTGGCTTGGATGATGATGGGGTCATTATATTCCTGATTCAAGGTCGCCACTTACTCTCCTAATGATGACTCCGTGACTTCAGAAGAGAGAAATTGTACGAAATATTCAATTAATTATTATTTTACTTTTTGTACATTCTGACATTTTGCGAGTTAACTGTGGAACTGATCGAAATTCAGAGTTCATATATTTTTTTTTTTTTTTTGCTTTAGTAGATATACAAGAAATAATCAATTTGTATAATAAATCAAAGAAAACTTATCAGGTCATAAGATAAAAATATGGTTTTCTTCGAGTGTTTTAATATTTTTTTTTATATATAAGTATTCTATTAATTTTGTTGTTTAGAAGATTTGAAAAAAATTCAAGAGACTAAATCTGAAGTAAAAGTTAAAAGGGTTGGTTGAAAGAAATTGCTTAAAGTAATCATCCCGCCCTTGTACACTTGCTATGTACATGTAGTTTTAAATAAATTTTAAAAAAAAATATTTACTTTGATAGATCATCATCTTAATACCTTAATAATAATAATTCTTCAAGTTTTAAGATGGGTATTTATTTTAGAATGATGAATATTTACATTTTTTTTTCAAATGGTTTTGCAATTTGGAAGTTAATGCCATTATGGTTAAATTGAATGTTTTATCACTTATCGATTCGAGATAATCTGAAAGTGCGATTCATACAAAACATTTCTTGGTACAGTCGAAGAGCATTATCAAATTATACAGCAATCATAATTCACGCGTTCTCCCACGCACAGATATCTATCTATCTCTACACGGGTATCTAGTTAATAGTAAAACATTCAGTGCCTTAAACGCAAAGTAGAAAAGAAAAAAAATCGCCCATTATTTATGTTTATGTTAATTATTTTATTTATTACTTTATTCACGATATATCACGATCACTTAATAGATAAGAAATAAGTACCAAGGATAAAACAAGCAGCAAAGACGTGGTGTTATATGTATTAGAATATAAACAAAATACACATACAAAAATTAGCGATAAAGTTTGTTAGTCGTATATTTCATTTTATATCCCTACAAAAATGAGGTAGAATTTTTTCGAATTCAGGGATATGGATTTTTGAGCATTTTACAGGGCTTATGACCTATCATTGGCTGGGTTAAGTGGCCACTTTATGTATTACAACATTCCCCATTTCGCTTATTACCGAATATCCACACCAGGTAACATTTTTTTTATTTTGTATATATGTTACAATTCGAGAATCATCCACTAACGAGTTGAAAGCTTCATCTATGCATTGGTATTGAAGTTAAGTATTTTACGATTGTTTTAAAAACATGAGAGCGTGACAATTTCACGTCATAATAATCTTAAACATATAAGCCTGGATAAAGATATACGTACCATGCCGTGTAAACGAATTCTTTGCAAACTATAATATACGAGTGGCCTGTGATTTCATTTACAAACTAAAAAAAAAAAAACCATTCCTTACGATAAGTGTTTCGTGAATGGGCTTGTAGCCCAAAATTTTCTGTGAATGCAGAAAAATTAAACAAAAAATCACAAGAACATCGGTGCAATCCGTTTATAAATCGGATAATGAATAACAGAGATACATTAATTTGAAGTTTTATTTCTATAAAGATTTTGTACGATAGGCGGTCGGTGACGTCACAGATCGTATGAGGAATGAATCTATAAATGATTTTATCTCGCTTATTTATTCTCAGATTTACGAACGATTTGCAGTGATGGTTTTGGAAATCTTCGCTTTATTTTTCTGTATTCACAGATTTTATGAATTTCATATCATAATAAATTATGCAGGTTTTGTAATAGTTGGATACGTGATAAAAAAAAAAAAAATAAAAAAAAAAAAAGCTTCTCAGTTTTTTGATAAAACAAGTTACTTGCAGTAATTTTTGCCTTTCCATTTACCATGGATGTCGAAAACCACAGAAAAAAATTCGCTTTTATACGAGATGGAAGACAAAAATCATAAGAAAAAGAAAAATGAAGATTTCTCTTTTGAAACATTGTGTTTCACCTTCTGAATAATCTCCAGATGCCCGAATTTGAGTATCAATTAACGAGAATACTTCTCTATTCATTTTATTTTAATATGTATTAAAGATTTTTCAAATCGTTAATTTTTCTAAGGAAAAAACTATATTGTTTGTACCGACGCCGACGATGTAAGATAAGTTTATACGCATTCATGAACCCAGCCTAGTTTGACAGGAAGTATTAAATATCATAAGGCGTACAGATTAGATCCGCAATCGAGTATATTTCGCACTAATCATTAAGCTTAGCGCACTGGTCAAAGAAAGTTAGTAGTCATGTGGTCGAAGAGTGGATTATTGTATAATAATATCGTGAGTTACCACACCACAGAGAGAAAAAATAAGTTATTAACGAATGTATTTTAATAAAAAATGTTGTAATTTTTTTTACACAACCTAGAACAGAACGAATATTATGTGGAATTGTTTACACAAAACTTTTTTATTGGATCACAGAGCTAATTAGTTTATTCTTATTTAAATATGGATCCCAATATAAAAGCGATTAAATATAAAAAAATCTAAAATATTGTTTATTTCACAAGTTAGGCAGTATATAAAGAATATTTGGTCAAAATGTCCCGAATGCTCACCTTTAGATTTTATTTCGTCATGGCCTTCAATTATTTCAATATTATTCGTATTGTAATTAATTTTTTAATAACTTTGGAGCTAATTAATACAAATAAAAAAATATATAAAAAAAAAATTGCTAACTGCACCCTAGTAGGTAAATAAAATAGTTTTTAATTCACCATTTTTGTTATGTAATAAACATCAGTGAAAAATTCGGGCTCGATTCCCATAGGGGGTCAACATGAAATAATTATTTATATGTGATTTTCATATTGATATTTCATGTTTGATACCTTGGACTGGCTCTGAAGCGTATGTCTGATCATTTTACCTTGATGTAATAAAAAGGATCGAGATACACTGCACTTGGTGTACCAATGCAGTGCCCTATGCACTATTGGGTGCGGATAAGGGAAAGTAGTAGTAAAAAATTATCAAAAAAATAGTAGTGTTCATATAAAAACAAATCAAAGAGTGTAAATAATATGAATAAATGAATGGCACTGTATTGTAAGGAAATGAGAGAAAGGTCGCTCTTGGTAAGAGGTCATTATCAATTCTTCAATAGGCAAGTCAAGTGAACAGATTGGGTCAAGTTAGTTGGAATATTATTTATTAATAGGAAAGTCAACAGACAGGATATTATGAATATTTCTAATACATTCTCTTATCCGCACCCAATGGTGCATAAGGCACTGCATTGATTCACCAAGTGAATATTGATCATTTGTAACATGAAGGCAAAATAAGCACTTACGCTTTAGCACCAATCCAAGTTATCATATATAAAAATCACTTGTAAATAAATATTTGATATGGACCCCTATCAGGAATCGAATGTGTATTAAAATAAATACATTTTAAATTCAGATATAATTGATATCCCAACGGAGACAGAGAAACTCTGGAAACGAATGTGGGCTATCTAGGCGTTTACAGGGCTTATGACCTGTCATTAGCTGGGTTAAGTGGCCACTTGATGTACTACAACATTCCCCATTCCGCCCATCATCTGACTATCACAAGAAGTGGTAAATTGTTCTATACTATAAGGATCCAGGTTCTCAGCGTCCTGCACGTCCACTGTTAACAATAGGCGGTATTTCACGTCAAAACTAAGGGACGGAGACCTGACTTTGGAAGACTCACGGGAACTGATGGCCGATTGCTTGACTTGGAGGCAGTTTGTGGAATCGTATAATATGGAATGATGATATAAATGATGATGACTCCATTGAATTCCAGTTAAAACGTGAATTAATTTTTCGATTAAAAATAACATGCGTTTTCTTTAAAATAAAAAAAGAAATCTACGCAATCTTATTATATTTGCACATATTTCAATTTGTAAATACTTTTTCCAATAAAGCTTAAACGGCTTGTGCTTGCAAATACGAATCAAATCGTGTTGAAGTGGGGGATTTGAACCTAGGGTCTATGGACTCGGAGACCACGATGCTACCACTTGGCCACCACCCATTAAAAATACTACTACTTCTATTATTACATTCCCCTATCTGCACCCAATGATGCATAGGGCACTAAATGGGTACACAAAGTGCAGTGCAATGTGAGTGCAGTGCAATAAATATTACGTAATTAAAGAGTAAATTAAAAACAATACGATGTAACATAAGCATATTATTATTAAAATGTGCTAATTAAATGTTAAGTGTGTGCATGGATAAGTGATTTCTAAAATAATAATAGAGCATTGTTTATAATTATGAGTTTGCATTTGAAGGCAATGGTTTAAAGTTGTTCAACTAATTGTATTGTTGTGGACATCATGTGTGAAAAGTATTGTTCGTTATCTTTGAGTTTGTTGGGCCAGAGATTTGGAAACAACTACATTAAATTTGTTAAACAATTTTGAGATTTTCTTTCATTTGTATCTTTTGCTATTTGCACAAAAAATTTTAAAAATTAAATTATTTTTACTAACGAAATTATGTATTTCGGAATTTTTATAATTTCCATAATTACAAGTACATAAAAATGTTTTGTTTGCAATGGTTATTATTAAAGGTAGGTACTTGCACCAATATCGATATGTAAATATTATTTTCTAGAAAGCTAATGCAAATATGAAAATATAAATGAAGTGGCGATGAAAGGGGATATTGTCTATGTAATTCGACGATCATAATACTCGAAGTCCACAACTCTATCATTTGACCACCATTGGAACCAAATTTTACCCAAAAACATAGAATCTAAGCGTATTATTATAATACTGTAATTAATAAGCATATATATTTATTTATTATTTATCCTTAGTGTATATTATTATGTTCATTATTTGCACAATTGGATATTGCCACTCGACTGGCCCTAGGGCACGTGGCGGAGTGTCTATAAAATATAACATATTTTTTATTCGTAGATTGCAACACTACCACGGAACTACACAAGATTAAAAAAACGAATCATCACATTCAATCTTCATCAATACAATATTAACAATCAGAATGCCAAACGCATACACCAAATTCTCTTCAATATTTCAATCATCACACAAGCACAATTCACAGATCGCCTTTCTAAGAAATTACATGTATGGTTCGAACATTCTACATACCTTTTATATTCCATACACTTGGCATACAATCATCATTAATTTACAGTGTACATGGAAGCCGCGTATAAAAACTATACGTAAGAGAAATTTCTACTGCATAACGTGATAGACAAATAGCAAGCATTTTATGGTGGTCAGTGTTTTTATACGCTCCCCATGATGATATTATTATGTTTTATACCATGAAATTACGTTTTATTTAATTTTAAATTACTGTGGATCTGTGGTTATCACGCTTTACTGGTTACGAGCAGACAAGAGCTTCAGCACTACGTTGGTTACAATAAATTAATGTTTTTCTAGGTTTACATATAATA
Organism: Micrasema minimum; assembly: GCA_022494985.1. Classification (NCBI taxonomy): domain Eukaryota; kingdom Metazoa; phylum Arthropoda; class Insecta; order Trichoptera; family Brachycentridae; genus Micrasema; species Micrasema minimum. The sequence goes on from JAGVSP010001096.1 coordinate 14,642, forward strand.
TCGTTATTCGCTTATAATTTTTTACTATTACGTTTATAAGGCGAAATTTTATCAATTCGATTTTGGTGATAAATCTAAAGGTACCTAATTAAAAATCAAAGATGAATTTGATTTTTCCTGACATAACACTCCTAGGTGAACTAGAATATATTTATTATAGTAAATTAATTTAAGTTACGAATATTAAATAAATAAATTTAAATCATGTTAGAAAATTACATTTCAACAAGGTTACATAATAAGCTAATATATTTACAATGTTAATAGTCTAACAAAGATGTGATTTGTCGAAAAAGATTTATAATATATCTTTTGTGTTGTGCAATAATTTTTTATCACAATTAATTATTTATGATAACCCATTTACAAACAATAAAATCTTGGGACGTTACTCACTTAACTTACTAACTAACTAACCATTACGCCATTTCCTCGTAGGAGTAGGCAGAGAGGATAGAGCGCCATACCACTCCTATGCACACACGCCGATTATTCATTATTATTCACTTACTTTGACCTAATGGCTTTTTCGCCCTTAGACTGACATCTTCAAACTGATATTTTTTAACACAATTAAGCACAATTACAAAGCATAAGAGTACAAGGGCGGGCTTATTGCTTTTAAGCAACACTTTCCAACCTACCCTTATGTACATTACAAACATTGTATGATGTGTTAAAGAAAATAGAGAATTTAAAAAAACAGATTGTGTTTGTTATTGTACGGCGATACTTCAAATATTGTGATACACCTTTTCATTTTCCTTTCATGTAAAAACATCAGTAACTTGTAATATCCGATAGATTAAACAGTATTTAAGGTAATAAATTTATAGTATGCACGATCATTTTAGATGCTGTCTCTATTATAGTAAGATATTGATGCACCAATTATGTTTCTACTAAATAATGCTTTATTAATCAAACCGGACAACTGCGGACCGGTTTCGTGGTTCAAGTCGTGTACATTATTGTCTATTACCGTAGATTGAACTATTCATCCACTTGTCGTAAAATAATATTGTCTATGGCAGATTAAAATTGTGATGTATCGTATTATGTTCCGTGTTATATTAGCATTGCGCCGCAGGCAGCTTTTTAAATGGCACGTGGGCAGATTTCACTGATATTGGAAGGCTTTGTAGTTGAAAAAGTTATTATGAATTTAAGTAGGTATATAATAACATATTATTGTTTTGTTACAGGCTGAAAAAAGTTTAAATATTGTCCAAAGCTTTTACGTCGTATGAAATTCTTTCATACCATAATTTTTTAACAAGTTTTTAAATGGTGTAGATTATTATAATATGGCTAAGAACACACTCTTAGAAACTAAATACGTAGAGTTAACACAGCAAAGGCATCAGGTTCTCTGTATATGCAGTACCTAGTAAGTGTAATTTTTCGAAAAAACAATTTTAATTATTATTTTAAAAAATTGAAAATAATCAATAATATAGTTTATACACATATTGCACTGTTTCACTTATCTGCATCTAACGGTGCACATGACACTGCATTGGTAAACTAATTGCAGTGTATGCATATAATTTTACTAGATTTACGAAAATAATATTACAAGTAGTGTAATATTTCGTTCCCAATCGAATTCGTCATAAAAATAACATAAAATTAGAATTATTGTACACACGAAAACATTTTCTGAAGATTTCGCTGATATTACGTATTTTCAAACTGCCAAATGAATATCATCACAAAACTATTTTAGATAAAGAAGGCTATGATAATAAATTCATCATAAAAATTTATAAATTCACAATCTTTTTCAATATTTTGTGGGTAGAATCAATTAACGAAACAATATGTGCTTCGAATCTTCTCTCCAATGAAGATAATTTCTGATTTCTCCCATTAAAACGTGTTTCTTTGGTTATGTATACGTCATATTTGTAACAGATACTCCTACGCATGCTTTTATTTCGTAATACAACTTCAATTAAAGTATTATAAAATTAGTAAATCAATACACATTTATAAATTGATATTTATATACTTATTTATATTTGTTCAGTTATAAAAGTAGTATAATTTGCTAAGTATAATTAACGTTACTTTTTAAAATTTTATTTCAATAATTTAAATAACTTTAAAAAAAATTAGTGAGCATTTATAATGCAACTAAATTGAATTCGGTTCCTTCAAATTGATTCCATGAGGTCGTGGGTTCGATTCCCGGTAAGGTCAACATGAAATGTTTATTTAAACGTGATTTTCACATAAAATATTTTACAAATGTGATACCTTGGACTGGCGCTGAAGCATAAGACTGATCATCTTGCCTTTATGTAACAAATGACCAAGATTCACTGCATGTGTATGTTGGTATACCAATGCAGTGCTCTATGCACCATTGGGTGCGGATAAGGGAAAGTAATAGTAGTAGTAGAATACACATATAATTTAAAAAATTATATGTACCTAAATAAATATTAATAAAAAAATATTTGCTAATGATGAATTTTGTAGACTTTGTAACAAAAACTGCTTACCTAGAATAGATGTACCTACTCGTATCTGCGTAAAAAAAACAATAATATTTCTTTTAAACAATTATATACTCACGTGTACGTTTAGAGTAAGTTTAGCTCGTATAAATAATATTTTACCGTAAATATAATAAAAATTAAAAAGACAACAATTATTAACAATCATTATCTTTTGGTTGAATGTTGCACAACAAAAAAATATACACATACTTATGATTAAATCCATTGCATCCATTCTTAAAATATTGCAGTAATAAATTAGTTGATATTGAGCAAATTGAGTTTGGCAATAGGCAATCTAACTAAGTCATATGAATTATAAATCTTATTAAAAGAATTAGTTCATCGTTTGAATACAATATTATTTATTGAGCTTGTCGAAATAAGGCGTGGCCTCTTCATTGTGTTTAGCGAAAATCAATTCGTGATTTATATGATACATGACAATCACTCTCTACAGGTGTTAATCACGAGGTATAAATCTGTAGGTTTCCATTCAGTCAGCAAAAGATAAGTTCAATGATATAAAGGTTAATTCTTCGTAGCGGTACATGCAGTTATAAACTGATTATTCATTTATTTCACATACCTGTATTTCATTATTAATTGCATTTTACTATAGAATACTTCAATTGACGGTTTTCATCGGAAAATATTTTCCGCTTGTGGTGTAGTAGTTACTCCATTTTAAAAAATGCATGAGATCCTACGGCTGTAATTTTGTGATCCCATAAATTGGCATTGAAGCGTTAGACTGATCAATACGCCTCTTTGTAAACATCAAGATAAACTTCATTTGGTATTCAAATGAAGATGCGGATAAAGAAAAGAGAAGATTATTGACAATCAAAGTAAAAGTGCGTTTTCTAATCCTTTTAAATGTTTATACGGTAAAATTATTTATACACAAACTTTATTTGATTTATTTTTATTTATTGACGGACAGTATATACAGTATTAAGCCTTTAATTAGGTACTATTTAAATATATTAAAACACCTAAGTATTACATATTATTGTTGCTACGTATCCATGCTTAAAACTTGCGTTTTCCAACGTTAAAACTATAATATTACGCTAGAAACTTTCATATATCATAGAAACGTTAAAAATAATAATTATTTATTAATATACCCCAAAACAATTTATTCATATTTTATTATTTATATTTTCGTTGTTTGTTAAAAGTTTAACGTAAACAACCTATAATTTACGTTGTCTAAAAATGATTGTAGCTAATAAAAACAACATATTTATTTAAAATTCAACAAACCCTTTGATGTTTTTACCGTCCGATGGTCATTTATCATAAAATGAAAACGAAAACTCTTCAATTCGAAGGGTGATATTCGAATGATCGGAAAACAAACAATTGTAAAACAGATAACCTTAAACGCTTTATAAACACGACAATACGTGTACCCGTGTACTTTAGCTTGATGTCAGTAATCAAACACACTCAGTAGGCTATTTGTTTACGAGCTCGTTCGTGAGTCGGGTGGTAAGGGGTGACGGGCAGGTCGGGGGAGGCGACGCCCATGCAACAGGTCGCGGTGGTACGTCGCGGGGCCTTCCATAGGCGTCGGCGTCGGTTTTATTGCGTGATTATGATTTATAGCCTGTAAAACAAAAAACGCTTTATCAGTGATGTAAATGCGGTTCCGGGCCAATTGAAAAAATCCCATGAGTTGAGTGATTGTTTACTGGACAGCGTAAATTGTGAATAGGATATTTTTACTTAGTGCCGATATTTTTTATAGATATTGTTTTTTTTCCCTAATTTCAGACCACGTGGTAGAAGTAGAAAGTCAAAGATTAAAATCACTAACCATATTTTGTTATCAATTGATTTTTACACGAGAAATTTCTATCTCCCAATTAAATTTTTTGTATACTTCTTATGTCTTAGTAATAATTTGTTAGTACTCTCCAAAACGACAACGTTTTTACTAATGATCTAAGCATTGGATAAGAAGCCAATGCTATAAGGACATTAAAATTAGTTCATCACGTTTTTAAAAGGATTGAAAATTTTCCGAATTATTAACTTAATACATACGTTTTACAAAATTTACCAAAAGTACACCCACAAAATATGTTTAAAAAATAAGTATTAAATTAATTCCACTGTTCCTTCCCAAAAAAGAAACACTTTGTTATGCTAGCGAAATGACTTACGCATTGAAACAATTTAATTCATATTAAGCATGTTGTGTACAAAATATCATAAGTAATAAATATTATTTATATTATTAGGAATAAAAATAAAAAAAGGTATATTTGACGTAAATTTTTTTATGTTGGGTGAAATAAAATGTTACGTTTTGTAATGTAACTTGTGTACATAAAGGTCAAGACTATTAACTAATTATTGTTCCCTTATTATATTAACTACCTTTATTGATATTTTGAACCAGTTTTACTTACAGAATTGCAGTCTGATATAAATATATGACGTAGGTATTCACTCGCATATTTTAAAATCTTGTACTAGTCCGTAAATAAAGTAATGTTTAAAACTCTTTAGAGTTTCTATTCATCAACCAACCAACCGCATTTCTCCACAGCTCTATCACAGCACTATCTCCAACCTTTAAATTTACTTGCTTTATTCTATCACGTATATAGAAGTTAAGGCATTAAGACCATTAACTTACTCAAGTGTCCCAGGCTCTATTTTTTATTTTTTTGAATAATTTATACAAATAACATCACATAGAAAAAAAATAAAGAATTTTCTTTTCTTTTTCAATCCAATGCTCCCTAGGAGTTTTTACAATAAACTCATTTATGGACAAATAAAAAAACAGATGTTCATTTTTATTATAATACGCACTGACATCGCTTAGATCACAAAATAAACACAATATATACAAAAAAAGAACCAATCCAATGAATATATAAAACCTTAAGAAACAATAAAGTGAATTATCACAGTAATAGCAGAACCATATATTATATCGATGCAAGTAGAAAAGGTATCATTCAAAATACTTATTAAAATAATATTTCTTCAAATCAGAGGTCCTATTTCGATAATTAGATGCAGGGATCTTAAACATGTCAGCTAACAAATTAAATTCGGAAAATGCCATGTATTTTAGAGATCTTGTACCGAATTTGGTTGTATTTGCAGGTTCTAAATGTATTTTGTTGCGTGAACGGATGTTGTGCTGATGAACGTCTCTATTAAAAGTGATCTCGATGTTTGTGTGCATTGAATAAAAAAATATATGTAATATTGAATTAGTTATTTCGTATGTAGGAAGCATGTGAAAGGGCATGATTTTTGACAAGGCTTTAATGCCGGAGCCAAAAGGTTTATAATATGTATATTATTTAAATTTTATTTTATACATAAGACAATAAAAATGAAAAATATATGGTTTTTATGTCCCAACTTGCATCCATCAGGACAGTTTACTAATAATTAATTAATTATCAACGATACTGTATTATTGGTACACCGAGGCAGCGTTCTATAGCAAGCTTATTCCCTACTGTCCAATCACTAAAAAGCCGTTAACTGTAAAAACCAACATTTTGACTACGAGCAAAAAGGTTTAAAATTTTGCCTCTAGAAGCTCTGAAGACTCTATTGTAGGACTTAATGAACTGTTAGTTATATGGTACAAGTAAGCAAAGTTCAACAAAAAACCCGCATATAATGAGAATCAATGAGATGCACAAATAAAAAATAATGATAACTAATAATTATCAACCCACTACACGCCGCTGCGCCGTTTATCCTGCCAGGCGCGCGGGGGCGGGGGCGGGCGGGTGTCAGGGCGGCCGGGATGATTGTAACACAATCCATCAGGGCGGGCGGCCGTGACAGCTCCGCTCTGTGCCTCCTCCAATTGGGAGTAATTGAGTGGCTCTTCCGTCAGGGGCATGGGCGGGTCCGCCCAGGGCTGTCACTCATACAGCAGTTAAGGGTTAACGGATAAGATACTCCCTTAATACTGTTGTTTTTAGAAATATGAGCGAGGGATATTTATTATTTTCTGTTTAGATTTAAACGCAAAGTGAAGGCATGAAATATTTATCTATAAACATGTAATGTTAACACATGGATAGGTAAAAAGCTTCATTAGGCTCAATGTATGGTTAACAATATTATTCAATTTGATGACTAAATGACGGACTTAATAAAATAATTAAATGAAATAAGAAAAATACCAAAAAACAATAATAATGTAGGCAGAGAGGATGCACGCCAAATCACTCTATCTTGGCACACACGAATGTAAGAAACCAGAATTAAATTAATAAATCGTATTATCATAAATTTTCACTATGTCACTTGGTATCATTTTCCTTTGCACATATTATAATATATGTCGCTTCGCAACTTTTTCCTTTCAACCGTCGATATGTATTTTTTTGTATTTCTTCATAAGCATGAAGTAAGTAAATTTTTTGTTGTAAAGTTTTGTTTTGTTAAAACCAAATAAAACTATATTACTTTAGTGGTGTAGTTACCACCTTTATGTAGGCGCCTAGTTGGTGGCCTAATTGTGTGATGTACAAAGTTATGGGGGTGCACAGAATGAGAGCCAGTAAAACAGGGTACTTACGTTTTACACCAAGATTTATTCACGAAACTAAACTACTGAAGCTAACACATTGAAAGAAGGATTCTAATAACTATATTAGGCAAAATAAAATGAAGTTGGTAAATCTAAATTGGCGGTAATTTTGTGCCTCGAAGACGCGTGCGGTGAGGTCGGAAACCGGTAGTATTCTCGAAGCCGGTTTGGCCCGTTCGTACGCTCTACGTCGGCGTTCGGCAATGTTCGGCTCGTGCCGTCGTTGTCGACCCGCCACACAGCCCCCTTCCAAGTTTTGAAATCTGTTTTTCAAAACTGACGCTGTATCACCCTCCTGCCGCTACGCGTTGTGTATGCCGGTTGTTCTGTTGGTGTTTCCGTTTCTGCTGGACTGGCTCGTTCTTCCGCTGTCTGGAACGCCGGCTTGCACCTGTCCAGCGAAACCTTTTTATGTTCGCCATCCACGTCCAGTGTTACCGTCTTTTCCGCCCTGGTGATGACCTTGTAGGGCCCCCTGTAGTTCGGCATCAGGGGTTTGTACACTCTGTCGTCCCTCAGAAACAAGTGTGTGGCTCTCTTTAGTTCCGGGTGGATGAAAACGTTACCTTTATTGTGGTGCTCGACTGGCCTTGGTTTGACGTTTTGCATAAAATTTACCAGTTGCCTAGTGTAGGAGTCCGGGTCAATGTAGTCGTTCGTCTGCTCCAGGATGTCTGCTGGTAACTTTAGTTTGCACCCATACAGCATCTCTGCTACTGAGTGCTCTGCATTCGTGCGCAGTGTGGCCCTCAGCCCGAGTAGTATGGTGCTGATCGATTTTGTCCACGGAACAGGGTGGTGAGCTTTAATGGCCGTCTTCAGCGTTCTATGAAATCGCTCGATCATGCCATTACTTTGTGGATGGTAAGGCGTCGTGTTGGAGTGTGCTATGCCTGATCTGGAACAAAACAAGTTAAAGTCCGTAGACATGAATTGCCTACCCTGATCAGTTATAATTTTCTCCGGTACGCCGTATCTCGCAATCCAGTTGTCCCAGATGGCTCTGATGATTGTGTGGGTCTGGATATCTGCGATAGGGATTACTTCCGCCCATCGAGTGTATCGGTCGATACATGTGAGGCAGTACCTCAGTCCCTCTGATGGTGGAAAAGGTCCGATGAGGTCGACATGGACCACGCAGAATTTCTGTCTCGGCATGTCGATCTTGATGATCGGTGTCCTCGTGTGTTTGTTGACTTTGCTCTTCTGACAGGGTATGCAGGCCTTCGTCAAGCTGCGCAGTCTGCTTTCATATTTTTCCAGACGCCTCTTTGACTGATGGTCTTGGTCGTGGCGTCGGCTCCTGCATGGTTGAGGTTATGCACTTGGTTGAAGAAAGATCTCTGTAGCGTTTTTGGGATGTACGGTCGCATGTTGCCTTTGTTGAGATCGAAGACGATTTCTTGTCCCTGCATGTTGGTTTTGATCAGGTTCAGAGCAGTGTTCTTGTCGCCCAAGAGTGCGAGTAGTTCGTTGTCCTGCCTTTGTTCCTTATGGATCTTTTCGACATCTTGCTGCTTTCCTCTGTGGTAGCTAATCTTAGTGGCGTTGATCAGCGAGTTCTTGTTTTTTTTTTTTACTCTTCGAAATCGTGTGAAGTGACTTCGTTCCACTCTACTTTTCTTGTTGTCATTTATTTTTGCTCCTTGAGGTAATCGTGTAGTCGTATCAATTTGTGTGCTGCTCGTGGTATGAATCTTCGGTAGAAGTTTCCAAGGCCAAGAATCTTCTCAACTGCTTAATGGTTTCTGGCTTGTTGAGGTTCGTGATGGCTTCCACTTTTGTTGGCGAGGGTCCGATGCCTTCAGCCGAACTCTTTTTTTTCATAACAAAAATAACAGTGTTTTCTTGGCAAACTCGCATTTAGATTGGTTTACCACCATTCCATGATCTTGAAGTCGCTGGAACAAAGCTTTTAAGTGTTCCACATGTGTTTTTCTTCGTCTGGTGAAGCGATCAATATATCGTCGATATATGCGTGTACTCCTTTCTAGACCTCTTGTGACTTCGTTTGATGTGACGTTGGAATGTTTGTGCAGCGCATGATAGTCCGAATGGCATTCTTACAAATTCAAAATAACCCGAATGGTGTGGTTATAGCTGTTCTTTTAATGTTCAGTTTCATTAATTGGAATTTGGTGATATGCTCGTTGGTAAGTCAATTTTGGAAAAAGTTTTACAGTTTACCTAAGTCCCATGTGCATATATCGTGGAATATTGGCAAGGAATAACGATCAGGTACCGTCTGTGCGTTTAAGCTACGGTAATCGGCCACAAGGGCGATAAGTACCATCGCTTTCTTCACCATATGCAATGGAGAGGCCCACTCACTCTTGGACGGGTCTACAAATACCTTGAGCCACCATGTGATCGAACTCTTGCTTCGCTGCCTCAGTTGTTCTGGGGGACAGCCGACGAGTCTTACACAATAACGGGTTTGCCACGGGTATCTATATGGTGGATTGTAGTTGTGTTTATCCAGCCCTGCGTATGGTTTTATTGATATTACTAGTTGTGATACTTCAATATGAGTGAGTGGTACATGTTGGTTTTGTCTGTTAAATGATATGGAAACATGTTATGTTGTTGTTTGTGGAGGATGTCAAATGCTCTGACTATCTTGCCTGTTTGTATTGTCTACTAACGTTTTGTTCCTAACATCTACTAACAGGTGGAAGTTGTGGAGAAAATCTGCTCCTATAATAGGGCGTGTCGTATCCGCTATTATAAACTTCCATGTAAACATTTGTTTACATCCCAGATTCAGTGTTACCGTGGTAACTCCGAAATTCGGATCGTAGTCCCGTTCGCTTGCATAGAGAATTAGCTTAGACTTTTCTCCATGGCGTTTGTGTAAAGATCATAGGAATTAATGATATTTCCGATCCGGAGTCAACGAGGTATGACACACCGGTAATCACGATCTTTGACAAAGAGACGTGTTGTTGATGGTTGAATCAGCCGCTCCGCTATGATTCGACCATCTAGTTTTTTGAAGCTAGATGCGGTTTTTTTCAATGGTTCACATGGCTTATGATTGTGACGCATTTCTTAGCTTGATCGCCAAATTTTGTGTGGAAGTAACAAAGAATATGGTTTCTTGTTATTTCCGTTGGCCCCTATAGCTTGTTTTGTTGAAAATTGTTGTTGTATTTGTTGTTATTGAAATTGTTACTCTGCTGTTACTTGTTGTGTGTCTTTGAATCCTATTGTTATTGTTGTTGTGACTATGCTGTTTGTTGATTGGTCGTGAAATAAACTCTCTACCTTATGGGTTAGAGCTTGTACGGCCTGTTCTAAACTACAAATGTTATTTTTATTGTTGGTACCTACTACCGCTACATTATCCTGTGTGTACACCTGTATTAGGCGATCTGCTATCGTTCGGCTTGCCTATCCAAGGTCATCTTCGCTTATGGCTAGAATGTGCTTGGATTAGTCTTGGCAGTTGTGTTGTATCCACAAGTATGTGCAAACGTCGCTCGTTCGTCTATTTGTAAACCTATTGCTAGCGTCACCGCATCCTCTCTAAGTAGGCTGGATGGTTTCGATCCCCAAGCTGTAAGGAAGAAACAGGTTTTTCTCTCTTCTGTACCTGTGGACAGCCCATGCGTTGGATTATCGCTTCCTTCAGCCTCGTATATTTTGCTCGGTTCGGTTCCATGAGTAAAATATTCTGAAACTTGTTCTATGTGCGTTTGTTCAAGTTTTAGGACACTAAGTGACTATAACGTGCGTCTTCTGAAACTATGTTTGCCAACTCGAATTGTGCTTCTATCTGTTTGAACCAAAGGTTCGATGTTGTTCACCCTTAGCTGTGGTAGTTTAACGCTAATTCTATCCGATGTGGCACATGTTGTTTGCTGTGTTGATATTTTGTCAAGTCAGTGTTGTCTTTGTTAGCCATTGTTTACAGTTTTAAAATTATTCGTTTTTAAAAAAAAAAAAATATTCAGAAAAATGTATGTAATAATGATACAGTATAAGTTAAAAAATATTGAATAAAAAGTATTTCAATAATGTGAGTGTAGTTGTATTAAAAAGTTAAGTTTAAATTATTAGATTTAAATTTAAATTTAAATTTAAATTTCAAACAAAAATATTATTTTTTTAATGTCAGAGTCACTATTTGTTATGTATGTACTGTGCAAGTTATAGACAAAGAAAATAAAAAAAGAAAATTTAAATAATTATTTAACCATACGGCGGAACACATTTTCAACTATTTTGGTATTTGTATCTCCAAGCACTGAGTGGTCCCCTCGTTATTAATATTCCTTTTGATTGTCCGTTGTACAATATATCAAAGTTAAAAAATGTTTATGTAAAACTTCAAATCTGTAACACATAATAACATGCATCAGCCTAGGTTAAAAATATAAACATATATGGTACTGTCACACAATATAATGTATATAGAAAATAAAAAAAAAATATGGATCACTAATGTCCACGTACTAAGTTAAACATTCGTCGGCTTAGCCGCCCGAATATCTGTTTGTTTGATAGTTTCAAGTTGTTTACAAAAATAAAATTTTACTAAATTGCAAGTATTGTGAACGACTGCGCCAGCTGAAAAAATATTTCGATAAATTTCGCTGGTAAAAAAAAACTTACTCCCACAGTGCGTTCACAAGGAGAAAACTTTCGGATGCCTACGTCACGCTTGTCTCGCCATATAATATTTGTCAAAAATAATTATGTACCGGATTTTTGAAAAAAAAATCAAAAATTTAAGAACTATAAATAAAAATTATTTTCCGGTACCTTGTAAGTACCTCTACTCAATCTGGCAACCCTATGTAAATGTTCGTGTGAATTGTTTGTGTGTTCGACTCAAGAAAAAAAAAAAAAAAAAATTTTTATGTGTTGTAGGAATGTATTACTCGGCGTGTGCGATTTTTGGTGAGCGAGTCGCTCGAAACGTATTTATATTATGTTTGATCTTATAATAATTTTAGTTAAATTATGAATCACCTGTTTGAATTATCCCGGCGAGTAATATTGTTAAGAAATTAATCACTGTTTTAATCAATTCACTAGTTACATTAATTACCTTTACATTAGTTACATTTACATTGAAGATTGTTACGACAGAAAAATTTCACTCGATTCGCTCGGTCTTTGAAAAATCTAATTCTTTGAAATAGAAATTAATTAACCTTACAATAGTTAACCTTGATTAAATAGATTAACCTTGAATAATTACAAATAAATTAAAAGTGAAATCAAATTAAAAATGAAATTTTAAATTTTTCATGTACCGACCGAAAAAAAAATAATTGTTGTACAATTTTGTCAAGCGAAGATATTCTGTCTGAAATTTTTCGCAATTTTTATGGAATTTGAATGGGGTCACCGTGATTGGATTTGTTTAATGTTGTGTTTTCGTGTTCAAACGTCGGGGTTATACCACTTTAGTGGTGTAGTTACCACCTTTATGTAGCGCCTACCCTAGTTGGTGGCCTAATTGTGTGATGTACAAAGTTATGGGGGTGCACAGAATGAGAAGCAGTAAAAAAACTTACGGGTACTTACGTTTTACACTCAAGATTTATTCACGAAACTAAACTAATGAAGCTAACACATTGAAAGAAGGATTCTAATTAACTATATTAGGCAAAATAAAATGAAGTTGGTAAAATCTAAATTGGCGGTTAATTTTGTGCCTCGAAGACGCGTGCGGTGAGGTCGGAAACCGGTAGTATTCTCGAAGCCGTTTGGCCCGTTCGTACGCTCTACGTCGGCGTTCGGCAATGTTCGGCTCGTGCCGTCGTTGTTCGACCGCCACATTACTATTACTACTACTTTAACTTATCTGCTCCCAATGGTTTGCATAGGGCACTGCATTATTAACCAAGTGCGTTGTGACCTTTATTGACATGTAGTACAAGATCAATCTAACGCTTCAGTACCAGTTTGAATGTATCACACATGAAATATTAATATGAACTATATGTAAATAAATCGTTCATGTTGGACCACCCTACGGATTCGAGCAGGAGACCTCATGCACAGAAGCCAATCACGCTACCATTATGCCACGAGGTGGACAAATAATTTAGTTAAAATAAGTAAAAATAATGTGGCAGAAAAGGTTATTTTTTTTTTGTTAATATTTTGGTATTTTTTCTACCTGCATGTTTAATAAATTTCATACAAACATCGTGTAGATGTGTTAACTCTTGCATTGTGCCAGTGCTCCTTTACGGATTTGAATTCTGGCACTCACACAAAACGCTCAGAACGCGCTCGCTTGTTGAGTTTTGAGAACAAGTGTGTGAGAAGGATGCTAGGCATTAGGTGGTTTGCCTTCATAACCAACGTTGAAGTTCGGAAACGGATGCAGCAATCTCCAATAACCGGAATCGTGAAGTCGCGGCGGTGGACCTAACGTGGGTATGTACTCCGGATGCCTCGGGAAAGTCTCAATGGCCACCGAGGCTGTTTTATTTTTTTACGCCTGTCAGGATTCCGCCAATCTGGTAGGTTTGCGATTGTAATTCGGGGCCTGAAGTTGGGGCGAGAAGGCGAAAGAGGATTGCTCTGCGCTGATAGGGTCTCCTGAAGGATCTAGTGATGTCACTTAGGAAGCAAGCGTGGTAAGTAAAATAAACGCAATGTAGAATGCATGTTTTAGTAAGCGCTACGAAGGTGTTATATAAGAATCTCCTTACTATCTGTAAATATATAGCCCGTTGAGGTGTTTTAAGTAAAATAAATCTTTCTTCTTAAAAGCGTTACAATGCATCATTTTCTTTTAAATTGACAGCCCTGCCTCTTCACGGAGGTATTTTGCCGCCCACCTATCTGACGGTCTGACGACATGCCGCCCATTGATTTATTCATCAATCATCAAGGGAGGCGCCATTTGTCCACCGTCAGTGAGACAATCATCATTACAATTCTTCTCTTGTCCATTAACGGGCCGGATATCCGCGATAATCTAATGATAAATTGACGCGGTTTTTTCACCGAGCCGCGGTGATTTATCTTTCTAAACGATACTGCAACAGGTCTGCTGTCGTTGTTTTTGGAAAATATCACGTGTTTTCTAAATTGAAAGTCTTGTATCGACGCGCGACGTGAAATATTACACGCTTTTGACGTACGAAAAATAATGGATAAATTATTACACGATATGTAGAATTATCAATGAATTATGTTTTTTTCTAACGAAAAGTGTTGGTAATAATAATTTAATATATTAGTTGGGGAACCTACCGTGATTATTTTTTTTTAATCAAAAGGGTGATTAGTTATGTTATTACAGTAAATTTATTTTAGATAACATACAGCGTCTTTACAATGAAAAGACCACATAGTTTCATAGAATCTATGAAAAACTATGAAAATTAAGTATACTGCTTTAATAAGAAGTCAGCTTGAATAATAACTCGGTCATTTGGTGTCCTGTATTACAGGGTTCACGTAAAGAACATTGAAAGAGTCCAACAAAAATTTTTGCGCTTTTTAATTTTAAACTAAAATAAAGACAAAGAATTGTGATATAAACAGAAGTTGGAAGCATAGTAGAGCAGCCTCAGCATTAGTAACATACTCCGCTGCAATCACAGGAACTAAATCATCCATTAATACGTCATCAAACCTACCAAACTACTACTACTCTCCATTATACATCCCGCACCCAATGGTGCATAGGGCACTGCATCGGTAGACCGAGTGCTGTGTGTCTTGATCATTTAATAACATGAAGGTAAGCTGTACTGGTCCATTAAACACGAAATATTCATATGAAAATCACTTGTAAATAAATTTTAGGGGAATCGAGCCCCCGACCTCATGCACGATAGCCAAATGCTCTACCACTATGCTACAAGGCGGATAGACAAACATTGAATTAATACTGATAAATTTATTTTTAGTAACCAATAATTTCGCTAACCTTACCTAACCGTACATAGTAGGATAAAAAATAATTTAAAAAAAATCGTACAATGAAAATTACGAAAATTAACCAAAGATAATTGTTTAGTATTTCTAAGGACGCTAGTAAAAGGAATATAAAAAAGTGTAGATAGAATTTAAAAAGAGAGCGTCTATAAACAAAATGTACAAAACGTTTAAAATACTTTTCAAAGGCAAAACATCGTCATTACAGCGACGTATTTAAAGTGCAAAGGTATCCTGTTATCCAACCCCAATAAATCTGCCTAATCATTACAATTGCCTCGCCTAATGCCGGAGACATTTCAAGCCATTTGGTTGAAGATATACGGCCGCCACTCCTCCGCCGTGATCCCGGAGAGACATAAAGACAGAGAGACATAGACACAGAGAGACAGAGGGATGATCCTATCTGTCTATACTGGAGACACTGGCAAGAGACATTGAGGTTCGCTCACGTGCAAATACATACATCTTGATTAAAAGGATTACGTACTACGAAATTATTTAATTCAATTATGTGGATTTATACAGTAAGTACCTCCCGAGATCCTTAACCATTCTTGCATTGTACAAGATATCAGGTTCCCGGCGTGGCGTCCTGGATGTCCACTGTTAATACTACGTCAGAACTGCGGGACGTAGATCTGACTTGAGAGGATTCACGGGAACTGGTGGACGATCGCTTGGCTTGGAAGCAGTTTGTAGAATTCGTATGCTTTACATAGGGAGTGGATGTGGATTGATGATGATGATGGTATGGACCTGACTTGACGTTGAAGACGATGTGGAAGAAACTGGAAAGGGAGCTGGCAACCGATTGCTGATCTTGGAGGCAGTTTGTGGAATCTATGCGTTTCACATTAGGAACGGATATGGTATGATAAAAAATATTATGATTATTTTCAAAGTTAACATACGATAAACTATCGTTAAACATAATTACACGTTGTGTATCGATAGTGGCAAATGAGAACTTATCGAAACAAGCAAAATTTGGCAGTACACAACGGAGTTCTGGTACCAACCCTTATGTATGGTAGTGAAGCGTGGTGTTGGAAAAAGAAGAATGAAAGTAGACTGAATGCAGTTGAAATGCGATCTCTCAGGCAAACGTGTGGTAAGACTATGTAAGATAGGTGTACAAATGTCGAAATTAGAGCAGAGTGCAAGGCTGAGATAAGCATTATCGACCAAATTAAGAAAGGGCTTTTACGATGGTTTTGGTCATGTGGAGCGAATGAGTGATGAAAGAACGGCTAAAAGAAGTTTAAATGCAAGTGTGCCTGAATGTAGAAGGCCGAGAAAGACATGGCATGACCAAGTACGTCAAGTACTTGAAAGTGGTCATGTGAAAAGTCGGAATAATCGGCGTATGTGCATGAGAAGATGTATGAATGTAGAGAAAGCAAAGGAAGTCTGTCAGGACAGAGTGGTATGGCGTTCTATCCTCTCTGCCTACTCCTACGGGGAAATGGCATGATGGTTAATTAGTTAGTTAGTTAGAATTATTATTAATGAAAACTATTTTTTTCTTCCATTCGTTAATTTCATAACACCACTTATTACCAAATTCCACCGTCTAAATACTCCAGCACTTAGGCCAATACACTCACACTTTGAAACGTGTGTCGTAAATGTCTAGTGATGACGTAGATGCTTAGTGATGACGTATTTAGTGACGTAGTGGGTCATTATCCGTCACTAGGCACATACTAGGCAAAGTAATATGATTCAAGTATGGAATACAACTTCTCTGAAATTCTATTTCGAAGACGTGTGTAACTTCGATTTTCGACAACTGTTTCATACTGTCAATAAAATAAAATAATGTGTTAAAACTACTTTCATCCAATGCTTACCTTTTTGATTTTAAAATTAGTTTGAGTATGTATTATACAACAACAACAATTTAAGTCCAATGTAAATATAGGTATATTAATATTTATAGACTAGTACTATATAATATTATAATATACTAAAACGTACATCCATATATCCCTCCAGCAGACCTTGCCACCAACTAGCCCTCTCGCCTCTCCCACGTCAGGCCCGCATCCATCAACTCCGCCGAACACACCGTAGGATGGTCATCGACGGTCTGCAGGACGGCGGTATCCTCTTTATCTTTACTTATCCTTTCCTGCGTTTAAATATTCAGATTTCCCAACACATACACCACACTCCACACACATACACATGACATAACGTAACCACTGTTTGCTTACTTCACGTCTTTAGAAATTTGTCTTGTACATTGTGTTGTCCACGTAATGGGCCACGCTCCAATATTTTTAAATTCCGTAATTTTTTTTGTGTGAATAGTAATGATTTTTTGAAAATTTCTGTGAAAAATAAAAATAATAAAATTTAAAGGATTCCTCGTAAAAAAAATATTAAAAAACGGAGCTTATAAAAACAGGGCAATTTTAGGTAAAATGGCCCTTCCGGTGATAACGTTCATAAATCAATATAATACAATAAGTAGTTTGATCAACTAAGTGTCAGCTTAACAAACTGTTTCCTTGAAAAAATTGACAGTTAACTTACTTCAGACTTATTACGTGTAGAATGACATTCTAAAATAATTTTGCATTTATGAACATAGGTTATGTTTACCAAATTATGACAGATGTAAAAGAACTTTCCCACTATAATCATAAAAATGAACGTTAGTTTGAAAATGTATGCAGTTTGTATCGTTTTTTTAGAAATATTATCGTATTGGTTACGTTGTATAAAGCTATTTCCTGTTTATGGGATTCACGGAGGAGGGATGCTTTAAAAGCACCCGTCTCCTAAGCGCACAAAAAGAGTCGTACTTAATATATAGTTGATGCGTAGAAACCAGAGAAGTATCTATGTACTTTTTTGCTGTTTTAGTTACATCAAAACTTGGTAAAATGCCTCGAAATTTGATAGACGCATAATACCTAAATAACGACCCGTTTTGGCGGGAAATCGCGATTACGGTATTTTAAAAATTAATAACGGACATAATATGAATTTAAAAAATCAAAAAAAAAATTTTTCATACTTAATATATAGATCACCATCTAAAAAAATTTAAAAAAAAAATTGTCCCCTGGCCCATTGGTGTTATGTTCTATATGTTACCTCAATTTGAAAATTATTTGTTAATTTGTACCAAACATAGCACTGTGCGTATAATATTAAATAATAATTATACAAAAAAATATGAAATAAATATCCTGACTTTAATATTTAAGAACTAGGTAGCTCTGATTTAGACATTGACTATTGAGAATTCGAAATTCTGTTTTGTAATAATTACAGTTAATTACATTATATATATATATATTAATTTACCTAAATATGTAAAATGTTATTAAATTTAGTGTGGTAATATTATAAATAAATAAATAATAATCAGACAAACGTTATCTTTTACTGGCAGTGCTATAGTTTGTATGAGTGCTGTAAAACCGGGACGTGTGTTATTTAAATAGTCACTACTGGCAGAATACTAATTTACATTCGCAGACAATGTAATATTCACATGAACTGTAACTAACTTTGATAAACCCTAGATTTGATGTTGTTTCTATGGAAATGCGTACCCACATATTACATAATATTATAGTCATTATTTATTTATCGTAATTAATATTTTTTTTATATTATAAAAGAAACGTTCTTATGATATACTTTTTGTATGGTATGTCCTGTAAAAAACTAGATAAATTGAATTTTAAAAATCATTAAGTAATGTCTAAAAATAGTTAAAATTACTTTATATAAATTGTTAAATTATGATCAGAGTCAAATAAACAGAGATTACATTACCTACACAATAATAAGTCTTTTTCAAGGAAACTTGATAAATTTTTAATACAATATGAAGGGAAGATAATAAATATTTAATATTTTTAAGTTTAGTTTTTTTTTATTTTTTTTTTTATTTCAATATCTACATAAAAGAAAACAATACATGTTCTACTGAGTTGCCTACTGCAACTCGTCAGTAGGTGCATAAATACAAATTAAACTAAAAATAAAAGTATACAATACATACCCTAGCGCACAAAAAAATTAAAATACATATAAATAAAAATACAATTCTAAAAACTCAATATAATAATTCGCGCTCTAGCAACCAAGTTCTCAGCACGCGTCTCTCTTTTAAGCTTGAAAAATTAATTATTTTTTTAATACTTCTTAGTAGCATGTTACAGATTTTTTGGTATACTGTACTGAAGTTACTCTTACGTTTCTTTAAGCTAAAAATCCGTTTCTGATGGACATATATTATATAATACCATGTACATTTGTTTATGTTTGAAAGCTTATCGGAGGAAATTATTATAAAATTATTAATATTTCATCATTCTATTCCACAAACTGCCTCCATACCAAGCGATTGGCCTCCAGTTCCCGTGCATCTTCCCTGTGAGTCAGGTCTGTGTCCCGTTGTTCTGGCGTAAACTGTAACGTGCTACTTGGTCAGCAATGTTTGAAAATTGAAAATTGAGTAGGAAAAGCTGTTCTCCGAAAAATAAATTATCGTAAATTTAGCCATGAAGCATATTTTAAAAGACACTATTTTCTTATCTTTAAACAGAGTGGGTGCATCGCTGGATTTATGTTCTATGGCTTTGACCTTACCACTTAAAATTTTAAAACTTTTTAACGTGTGCCCAAGGACTTTTATAAGCTTTGCAAAGAATGATATATTGCAGATATATGTATGTATAAAAAGGTGCTTTTTTCTTTATAGTTTTTGTGGTAATTATTACATAATTTAATATTCCATTGAGGGACGGACATTAATATAAACGAAAATATATCTTAACACAGGAATATGGAATATTCAGATATTTACATAGTTTGCAGATAAATAAATTATGATATGTAATACAGTAATAAACTGCTAGCAAATATTTTAGACATAAAAACTAACATATTTAATTTGCTTCAGTGATCATTTAATACATAATTTTGCATAAAATACAATCAAATTACAGTTTTGGATGTTATCACTTAACTGGTCCTAGGGTACGTGATGGTAGATATTTAAATTATTACACATACAGAGAGTTAGATATACACGTACGAATGCGTATCCTACTGGTTAATAATTAGTAAATACTTTGAAAAAAGGACAGCCTAATTTTTTTGAGTGCTTAATTTTGAATAAAGGATAACCAATACTATTTTTTTTTGTTTTGTAATAAGCAGGCAGATTTGGTGAGCTTATCTTATGTACAGCTTCTTGTCGCCCTTCTGCATCCAAACGGTTTTTAAACTGGTTGACCGTAGTGGAATAGACAACTAAGTAGGTTTGGCAATTTATTCCGGTATGCAAACACCCTAATGGGAAAGAAGTTTTTCTTGAGATTGAGGTGGAATTGGGGACGTTGGAGCTTTCAATTATGACCCCGTAGATATGAAACGAAGAAACGAAAAAATGATTTTTAAAAATTTAACAGCATTTTTTGGTTTGAAAATTCAATCAATTATAACATAAAAGTGATATTATCTAATGAACGAATTTGAACTCAATAATTTAAAAAAAACACGGTACAGGTAAAAACACTACTTTTCCGTACTGCAAAACTCTACTGAAATAGCGATTAATCCAGAGCTCACATAAATCAGGAGTTCTCGTGTCATCGTCTCCATCAAATAGCACCAATAAATCCTTAATCAGAATCCTCTTTAAGTAATCCTGGGGTGGTTGCTGGCGAGAGGTAAGGGCGGGGTGGGCGGTGGTGGCAGGGGGTAGATGGGGGTGGTTTTGAATTGAGATTGAGCCAATTAAAGTAATCGCCATTACAGCCAGCAGTTATAAGGATTACTATTGCAGAACGCCATGGTCCAAAGCCTATTATTTATTGCTAGATATTACTTTGCGGGTTCGTTCCTTCCAGGACAAGGGGTGATATATTTGTCGCTAGTTTTGTGTTTCTAAAGTATTTTATATTCTCGCTGCGTTTACTTTGACTTGTTTATGGTCACGACCGCATATCGTGGAGAACTGTCTCTGTAATATTATATAAATAATAAATCTGGTTAATATACTGGAAGAGCTATGGCACCATTGATTTTTTTCTTTATTGATTTTTAATATTTTTGTTTTATTTATCATCATCAATACCCGTACCTAATACATTGGAAAAAAAGGTAAATTAAATAAAAGCATACACATTATGCTGGTAGGTACTATAAACAAAAAATGAGAAATTATAAAACCGCCGACATAAATATTTCAACATAATATTTTACATCGCATTAGGAATAAAATAATAACAAAACAACAATAATAAGAAAGTAAAAAACTAGGTATAAAATAACAAAAAGGAAAAAAATGTTTTAGAAAGTATGCAAGTTATTTATTTACATTAAATTTATAAGGAATATAAATTAAATATCCGATATAATTTTAATAACAAAATATAAATTAACTCATACTCGTTATTTTACCACTCAAATAAATTGTAATAACGACTTTTCTAAAATTTGTTTATTTGCATACATTTTAAAAATTAGTTTATTTGTCAAATGAACTAATAATAATTTTTCTCTGTATGGATATATTTGTGGGCAAGGAACTTTCTCTTAAAAACTGAACACAGTAGAATACTTTATATCGTCTTACGTACTTCTTTATTTTGATACCCTTAACGTAATACCTACAAACATCATCAACATAAATATACATATGTGTACACTATACACAATACAGATAAAACTAGTAGCTATGTAATAAAGTGTATGGTTGCAAGCATTTGTACTAAAAGTAAAAGCAAAATGTGCTAAATCCACATTTCATCAAAAAATTTTTTTATGGAGTTTGGCACCTTGAATTTAAGTTTTGTCGTAAGCCGAAAGAAATTTATAGATAGGTGATACTAAATATAAATTTAAATTAATAGGAACACCAAGTGCCATGTACCACGGTAATTTTTTAAACGAAGATAAGATGATCAGTCTTACGCTTCAGCGCCAGTCCAAGGTATCATATATAATGTATTATGTTTATGTGAAAAATATATTTTAATATTTATTTCATTTTAATTGAACCCGCGACCTCATGCATAGTAGCCAAACGCGTTTTACATCATAATAATATTAAAAAATTATGCCAATTTATATAGCGCTGTTTTTATGAAATATCATCTCAAGGGCGGATGAGGCGGATATAATACATTCTACATAAATATCCATATTATATGAATCGTATAAAATGTTACAATAAGAAAACAGTTTACTTTCCTTATACTTAAACTACATACTCTTACAATATATTGAAAAACGATAGTAAAAAGATATTATTAGAGTACCTACCTACAACTTTTTTTGGGCATAGATAAAACACTTACTTAATTTTAAAAGAAAAAACCAAATTTACTTGATAATGACGAATGTAAATTATTCGAAAACATATAATTATCTCATTCATATGCGCGTTATAGTAAAAAATGAAATAAATAATTTTTATAGATATTTTGGAGATGGCACAGTACAGAAACCACGGTTAAAATCTTCAATTAGTTTGTTTGATGATGGGTTAATCTTGACAAAGCTGTTGCTACTCCGCATCATCAGCCCTTAGCCCGGTTTGTTTGTGACGAGCCCCAACTAATTGTACCAATCTACAAGACGTAGATCTGAGGGATATCTGCCAACATCAGGAGCCGAGAGACGTTAGTTTGACTACACATGTTGGGTCTGGAGACAACGATGTACAGTAACAAAACTCCCGAAAACCGGTGTATCTACATCATATTTGGAGTCGAATGTGTAATATGACTTTTTAATCTGAGTTTGAAAAAATCATTTTTTTTTTTTCTAATAAAATCTTACATTAGTACCTACTTCAGATTTAGTAAAATTGTACAAATTCTATTAAAACGCAATTTTTTATTTAATTTTATTTACGGAAAGGTACTATTAATTAGACTAAAAAAATGATATTGATAACATTTTGCAAACCCTTGCAAAAAAAAATCTACTTCAAACTCAATTTTCTCGAAAACTATGGGTCAAATCAAAAATTTTATTCTATAAAATCGACTTCAAATTGTAGATTCACCGGTTTCCCACTTGCACATCGAGTTTTGTGACACCATGTTTATGGCCATTTATTTAGTAGCTAACATAATAATTAAATATCTAATAATAATTAAACCTTTGCAGTTTCGAATTTGAATTAATAAAAAAAAACAAATAAGGCTGTACTAAATTCAGCTTTAAAACGTGACTGATTTTAAAAAAAAGTATGAATAGTATAGTATGGGAAAAAAAATGAAAAGCCCTTTTTGGCATTGTTTCAATTATCACAAACGAAAGGGGGCTTCAAAACAAAAATAATTAGTAGATAAAGGGCACATCAAATTCTAGGGAATTAGCGTTCAAGTTTATGTTTTACTATCTTGCTTCGCCTTAACAAGATTCCTTGCAGCCACATGACTATGATGTTCTCTGCGTAATCTATACATACTGTTTGTATAAAAGCACTAAATAAAGAATTGACATTTAGTGAGCACTGTCTTCTTGGTCTCGTGTTATAAACACTATTTTTTCTAGCTTAAAATGTTTTTTTTTTATATCCTTCCATTTAAATAAAAAACTTTAAATCTCGTTTAGGTTAGTAATAAATATCACATCAATAACAACATTTTTTGTGTTCAGTTTTGTCTGCCTCGTGGGATAATAGATAGCGCATTGAGCCATGCATGAAGTTGCGGGAACGAATCACGATGGGGTCAATTTTAAATGTTTATTTCAATGTCATTATTTTCATAAAAAATATCTCTTAACTAAGACTAGCGCTGAAACGTTAGACTGATAATCTTGCCAGTATATAACAAATTTTCAAGATTCACTGCACTTGATTAAACAGTGCTACATGCACCACTTATAAGGTATAAGGGAATGAGGAAATATTATTGTATCCACATGGGCGATTTCGTTCAATTTTACAATTACAAGCATTTCCTAAGAAAATATAAAACGTCATATTTGCCATAAAATCCGCTATCCTCTTAGCTCAGAGGGCACATTGCCACATATAAAACATGTTAAATCGCTAAACAACCACCCCCCTTGTGGCTTACACCATATTCCTCTTCAGCCGTGTCTTAACAACCCTAAACGATGATCGATGTTAATGCTTGTATTACACGTCCAGACGCTAATCCCCACATTTACATATTCATCGCGTCAAAAGAGACGCGAGCAGACGAGGGGGGGGATGAGGGGGTGGAAGGTGGTGATGGAGGGGGTAGAGCCATCACCAAGACCTGAGCTGAGATTACCACGACGAAACTTTGCGGGGCTTATGAGAGCGACGCTCAAATTACATTACATATAAATGAGAAGGACTGGCAAAAACAAATTCTCGTACCTACATACATACACTTGGTTGGGAGAATACAAAATTTTGATCAAGCGTCATTGCGACCAGAAAAAAATCAATTTCTTACCAGAAAATCAACATGAGGATACGTCATAACCAAACCTGTTATTTATTAATCACCTACTTAAAATTTATTTCTATTCAGAAATTAGTTATAGGTACCTAATTGAATCAAGTTTTTTCTGTATTTATTTCTCTTTTTTTTTGTGTATTTTCTGCGTATTTTTATTTTTTATATGAAACTTGCTTGCAATCACCTAAAAGTTTGGAAAAAAATGTTTAAAATGTGATCATTATGATCATTATTATTTCATACCCGTCGTGTTATTATGCTACGTCTCTAAATCATTACAGAAATTGCTAATTTTATCTAAAAATTTTAAAACGTGTATGTCATTCGTTTGCGTTTCTACATTATAACAGATTATTTGGGTGTCCTAAGCCATTAATAATGTCTTAAAATAATAAACTGTATGTATAAAACTACTACTACTCTTCCTCATTAGCACGTAATGCAGTACCTACCAAAAAAGTATGGTAAATGTCAATATTGATTTATTTCTATAATAATGACAAACCTCAATACATTATTATTATAAGATTAATTAATTGCTTTAGGAGGACAAACAATAACAAAACATAAATTTCGTCATCGGAACATCTTCTGACATTTATATTATTTCAGAGAAGTCTTAATGAGATTTTTGTCAGATCATGTCCACCCTACCTTAATTCCGAATTAGCCCGTCAAAATGTGTATAACCACGACAAAAACAGGATAAACAACACGAGAACAATAGTAAAAAAGAAACAGGGTCTTAATACTAAATTAATTTATTTTTCATGTTTGTTTTGATTCCTTTTTTACAGATTCCCTGGTGCTGGACATGGATCTGCGAAAATCAGGATTTAGGGGGCTGTCGTTCAGTCCGTTAATAATCATTTGTTCTAATAATGCAGCATGTTTTATATCATCCCTTATCCTTCTGGGCCATCCCCGAAGGCATCCCTTTGATACATCTATTCAATCAGGATGACAAGTTGGTGGGATTTGTTGGAGAAAAATATCTCCGCAAGGACCCGTCCGGTTATTGAAACGGTCCTACAGGATAATGATGAAGATTAATTAGAATCAGGTTTGTTGATTTAATGTCATTAAGTTAATATCGTATGAGGTATTTGAAGATGATCGATCGACACGCTGGCGCTGTCAGGAAAACTGTAAATAAATCGTTTAAAAGAAAGTTTTTTAATGGAAACAAGAAAAACAATTTTCCTTAATTTACCGAACTTTTTTTAGCATCACGTTTGCATGCGCAAAATAATACAAAAGAAAGAAAAGGCTATTAGTCTATCAAATATATGGTTTTAGGTTGCATTAAATATACTTCAGTAGATTGGTTTTTATATAATAGTAGGTATTGCTATTTTACTGGTCATTTTTCGTGATTTCGTATTTTTATGGAGTGTTGGATCCCGAGAAATACATAAATTTGTTATCTTACGTTTAAATTTTTTTAAATTCGTGTGATGAAATACCGAAACTATTTTGTATCTGGAAGCGCTAATTCACGTTTTAGTTATTTAGTTTTCATACATAAACTAAGCTCGTAAAATTATGATACAATCCCAACGCCTAAACTTTCCAGAATAATGTAGCGATACGTCTATTTAGCCTTGTTACTAATTAAACTCTTAAAAAACTACTCCCAAATGGTCAGTGGCGTGCCATATAGGCGGAGTGGAGGGGGGGATTAGGGGGGTACAATATAAATGTTTCGCGTAATAAAGTACGGACTGGTGACTAAATCTCCATGTTTGAGGCAGAGAGAATATGCATCGGTCCCACGGGGCCGAACTCCATCATTTTTTTTGTCAGGTAATGTCCACCTGCCACACTCATGTGACGAGGGGTGGGGCGTACAAGGGGGATCACCTTTTCAGGGGCGCCAAAACAAGTTTCGGGGGGGTCTCGAGGAGGGAAGCTTTTTACCGTGATTTCACGATGATGGAAGGACCTAATTAATGACTATATTATTTTGATTGCTAGAAAAAGGGAAGAACGTGTCATATGGACGAGAGTTGGGTTGTATTAATTGACTGGAAAAACATCTAAAATGAACATTGGTACCAACCAGACTCATCGATTAATTACCCACGAAAGTCAAATACGAAACCCGTCGAAAATATTAATATAATTAATTTATCGTTATTCTATTGACTTGAATATTAGATTTATTTATTTACGGACGAGAAGTCCCCTTTTTGTTTAACACCATTACTTATTGAATGTATTTAAAAAACAGTAGCAGGAAGTGTAAAGCCCTATAAAAATATTTATATAATAAGCTAGGAAAAAATACTATGGACAATCTTAAGACAAGATCTTGGTACTAATTTAGTGATATCGTTCAAATCTTGATTAAACTTATAACGAAAAAGTCCGGATCCGTCTGCGTTTACAAAACGGCGACCATCAAACGATGATGGAAGTCATAGCGCACAATTGTGTCAAGTGCAAGATTATCAATTTTGAGAGAAGTTTACTTATCAACTTACATAGTAAAGCGTATTAGAATTGTTGACAACGAAAAGTGAAATATGACTTGAAACTCTTGTGTACCAGGTAATATTGTCATGAGAGATATGTAAAAAGCACTTAACTCCAGAATTACATTGTTTGCTGATATTATATATTATTATTTTATTATATTCCATAAGACCAACATTGAGAACCAAACAAATAAGTAATACATCAATGTTGATTGAAAGAAACGAATCCAGATACACGAATTTTCGACAATGATTTTTTTACACTAGCAAAAACAGAAAAATGAAATATAATCTATTTACATGGCATTTTTGTATGACCGAAGGGGAAAGGATGGGGTAGGGAGTGGACAGTTAGTATATTAAAAGAAAAAATTTAAAGTCGCTGGAATGTGTATTCTAAGGTATATGTTTAGTAGGTGTATAGAATAGGTAGTGTGATGTTTGTGTAATCAATAAAGCTAAATATTTTTATTCGGAACATTATACGGATTTTATTCTCGTTTTTTTCATATCAACATCAGATTTATTTTTCATATGCCTATCAGCCTGTGTGCCTGTTGGTCAAGCTGGTGGCCAAAATCAAAACAAAACAAAAGTATCTACTAACACGTGACTTGTTATATAAGGGCTCTTAATGAACGGATGTTTTTTATTTGTCCTTCAAAACAATATCCTTCTCTGAGGGGAAGGCCCTGTATGGAATGGAGTGCGCGCTATGGGTAAAGGATCCGCCTTACTCGTGTAAGAAAATAAGGATTTTTAAGATTCCGTTGGAGTGTGATCGTAAGGAAGCTGAATCCTGGCAGTTTGAGAAATATTCCATAGAGACTTCGACAGCTTTACTGTCAATAGATTGGAATCTAGAACCAAGAAGCAAAATCAAGAAGAAGCGTGTTTGTATCGTCTTTTTAAAAAAATAAAAATTTCTACGACTTTCCTCAGTTGCTGTCTTTTTATTTATAATAATATGTTGATCGAGCTTAATTTTATAAATGAAAAAATATCCCTGTAAGAATAATAAAACATTAAAGGAAAAAAAAAAACGTTTTAAAAATGTTTAAAAAAAAACTTATTATGAATGAACGAAGGTCTGTTGTACTTTTTTGACGATTATAAATACATTGTTATGTATTCTTTTTAATTGAATTGTTTTATTTTACAAATTTTGCATTGTTTTGTAAATCAAAGTACATATTTATAATTTGCTAGAATCTGTTTTCGTTCTGTGTAACAGAGAATGTTTACATCGGCGTCGTTGAGTGAAGAAGATTGTCAAATTTGTGCATTGCGGCCTGTCACTTTGGAGATAGGCAAACTGCAGAGTAAATAATCTCCAAACATTAAACATTATGAAGTAGAAAGCAATCTGGATTCAAGAGATAAAATATATGAATACTGGAAATAAAATAGGACATACGTACTAAATTCATGATATGGAGATAAAGTAGAAATAAGATTAGGTGTGTAATACAAAATGTATGCGAGACATTAAGGGAATTTATAGGAAATTAAATATTTTTTCTGGCACTCATGTTGTAATTATTTGCCATGGAATAAAGAACATTTTTGCATATTTAGTTTTTACGATTTTTCGGCCCATATGCCCTATTTTATTTCCCGTATTCATTGTATAAAAGTTTTTAAAAACGTTGTCTTTACTTTGTACAAAATGTTTTAATTTTAGTATTATTGATATGCCAACAGAGACAGAGAAACTCTGGAAACGAATGTGGATTATCTGAATAAATGTGGATTATCATCAAGTGGCCACATAACCCAGCCAATGACAAGGTCATAAGCCCTGTAAATGCCAAAATAATCCAATTCCGAGTTTCTCTGTCTCTGTTGGGATATCAATAATATTGATATCAGCCCAGCTAAGAGATGGGTTTAATCCAGTAATTTGTCTACAAGTATTTGTATACATTCAAAATGTTGTTTTAATTTTGATTTACTTTTAACCAATAAGCTTATTTGTATTTTAAATCACGGTTCCTTTGGTAAAAACCCATATTTATATTTCATCCCGTCTTGTTCAAATTCTTTACAGATGGCTTGTCTGAAAAAATAACGGATGTTCAAATGTACTTACATTATTGTTTAATGATGCGAAAATGAAAAATTATAAAAAAAAAACAAAATCTTTTCAGATTTGGATGTCCACGTGCTCCGCAATATAATTAAAATTGAAATATGATTTTAGATTCAACTGACTGACATTTATTCTTCCAGTGTCGAAACCCTTAAAGTAAAATGTAAAAGTATAGCAGTGCCGTTTAATTTATTTATAAATTTATTTTTTTTAAAAGAAAAAAATATTTGACCTCTTATAATATACCCAAATATTTTAATTTCGGGGCTGCATTCAAATAGTTGGAAATTAACTTTGCCAGAAAACAGGTAACAAGTTGTGGTGGAGTGAAATTCGAGCCTAGATCCGGAGTCCGCGAATCTACCAACCAAACGGTTCAATCAAGAATCAATAATATCTTCGACTAGCATAACGTTATTTTTCCTCTCTTCTTTCTTTTCAAGTCAGACCCGGGCTGACGGGCAAGCGAGGGCGCTTGAGCGGGGCCCGGGGCCCGTGGGGGCCCCGAGATGAAAGGGGCCCCATCAATCGAGGCCCGGTCCCACGATCCCAGCGCCATCTCCATCTCAATTTGCCGGCCGTTCATTGGACGTCTCAACTTACACGGGTAGATTGGGTGATGAGGGATTTAGCTTTGAACTGTATTCTTAATTTAAAATATACTATTTATTTAACTGGAATTGAGAGCAAGATAGTAAAGTTTGAATCAAAATACTAAAATTGAATGGAGAAATTTAATTTAATTTAACTTTGAAATTAAAAGGATATTCAGAATTCCCTTTGACTTAAATTTTTATCCCCCATAAATTAATATTCTAATAAAATTTGTAGTTGTATACTTATTACAGATGGACAAACACCTCAAGAAGAATTTAAACCTCCTTGAAGTTGAAATGGGTTGTTGGTGTTTTAAAAACAAATTAATGAAAGTTTCAACCGATTATGTTTCTTATGAGTTTGATTTCAAATTTAAAGTAGGCAACTAAAGTCGCAGATGTTTTAAGGTCACAATTAGAAATTTTTATAAAGGTATATTCATTTTCTATACTTTAAAGTCAAAACTACTCGTCACTCTCATACTCGTCACACGTCTCACTCTTTGTTTCATGTACCTGTTTTTCGTACATATTATGCGATGAACTCTCCCATGGTTCAAATAATTCGCAATTATAATACGCACTGTAGTGATATAGATATTTTTGACTGTAATAAATGTAACTTTAAAACGAGAATAGTAAAAAAAATATAAACAACATTTTGAGTGTGTCCAAATACTTGTAGACAAAAACTGGATTTCACCCATTACGGGCTAATAATTACAATTTGACATCTCAACAGAGACGTTGTAATACATCAAGTGGCCACTTAACCCAGCCAATGACAGGTCATAAGCCCTGTAAACGCCTAGATATCCATATTCCCTTCCAAACTTCTCGTCTCTGTTGAGATGTCAAATTGTATAAAAAAATATCGTCTAGAATTTAAATTGATCAACGATAATAATTATTTTTATATATTTCACCCACTCACTCCCTTTCTCTCAACCTTACAATTAAACTTACACACGCACCCTCTCTCTCACTATACGTCCTCTTTTTTCACAAACATTAACAATCTTGTGCAATTGTTATTAGACTTTAGATTATAGTTTGTTACTTCAATTTTTTTCCCACATATTTCGTTATTGGCCTTTGATATGATTACTTAACCTTGCATCCTTAGTAAATATTTCGCTTTTGAGTTCCCTAATAAATAAAATAAAAACAAACATGACGCAAAAAGCCATTGAATTTAATTCCACGCTGACGAAGCAAACAAATTAATTAGCAGCATAATAATTCCCATGCCAGAATGATAATGCGGCGGCAAGAAGTACAGAAGGGGGCGACGAAGGGCAAAGAACTGATAATGGCCGGTGGTAAATTATTGCAATAATTCCCCAAGTTGGGATTTATCACCCCGCGGAGGACCCGTGCCGAATGGGCCCATACTACGCTAGTTGCTGGTACTGGCTACAATGTTCCGAATCACCCTGAATGATTTATGTCGCCATTGTAATGTGATTTTATATTCAGATTTGATTGGAAGATGATAATTAAATTGTTATTAAACTCATCCATCCCTTAATAAAAAATATTCGCACATTAATAAATTTGTATAATTTCTCCAAACACTCGTACAAAATATCTAATATTAGTAGTAATTATGGTAACAGGACAAGTGTCGTTAAAATATCATAAATTAATATTTACGCGTATTTCTTGAACTTTTGACATATCAATTTCAAAATACACATTTAATTAGGAATTGTGAATTTGACGTGAGAGAGCAAAATGGAAACCAGAAATAATAATTGAAGTTGTTTGACGTCGTGGACACAACCTACTGTGAACCGTGAAACATACATTAAACCTCTTAATAATTGCACATTGCAAACATATAATAGGTACCGACATATTTACGTTGATATAGAAAGCATACGTAGTGGCGTTATGGCACATAATATAATGGTATGTACGTTTTACCCTTTACTTTAGTTCACAAGACATGAAATATTTACTTTAATAAGTCGCATAAACGTAATTTTTGTGATAATTCATGTAATAATTGTTTTAAATAATTGACATAAAAAGATGATTATATATATTTTATCGTATTTTGAAAACGAAAATAAAAATATATATTAACACAATTTTTACATGATTTTGATCTATTGAAAGTTGTCCACAGACTCCAAATTAGAATCCTAGTTTCAAAGTTCACTCCATCACATGTTTTATACTTCCTGCACAGCTATTTCCGACTATTTAAAAGAAACCACGAAATGCTTATCAGGAAGATATGGATAACTATTTTAGAGGGTAAAATAATAATTAACCGTTACAGACACGCTGTGTTTTGTTAAGCGGTCAATATGTTATATAAATCCAATATTCTCTACGAACTTCATTGCCCGCTATTGCTCAAAGATGGCGTCTATATCGCTGGAATCGATGATACCTGAACTTCGTCGGACCTCCTTCAGCCGTTAATAGCCGCTGACCTCCAACCCACGGGACATAAACTGCTGCTGGAGGACGGCTTATCTGATCTGCGGAGGACTCCGCGGCAGAATAACGGCGGAAGGTGCTGTGGGTTGTATATATACCTACTGGGTACCTTCCTCCTCCATCCTCCATCCTCCATCCCAACCCCATCCCACCCCACGGGCTTGGATCTCGGATAATGATATTGAGAACCCCATCGGCCGAATTAACTTCTGAATTGATTTATCA
Source organism: Micrasema minimum (assembly GCA_022494985.1). Lineage (NCBI taxonomy): Eukaryota > Metazoa > Arthropoda > Insecta > Trichoptera > Brachycentridae > Micrasema > Micrasema minimum. Next base: position 46,950 of record JAGVSP010001096.1, read on the forward strand.
TTTCAATCAGTATCTAAGATTTAGTGCAATTGTTTGAAGATTTTTTATTTTAATAATAAACTTTTGATTGTTGTTGTATTACTAATTATTTTAGTTAACCGGGAGTTTGAGTTCATTGTATTAATTTTTCGAAGATTGTAAATAACATCTTACATAGCCAATATTTGATTCGGTATGAAAAATTAAAGCTGAAAGCCACTATCGTGAAATGTGTCTAAACAGTTGGACCTAAGAATTTTTAATTCAAATGTGTATTATACGCAAAGCTTTTTTATGGTCCCAGCACAATGTATTATTATATAGATGTTCAATGTTCTCTGTTCACGGATACTATTGTATCCAAATTACTATGCATTCTTACATTATTAATTTCTGTATAATATCTTACTTGCTTCATTCATAAAATGTATACTATTTATTATCTTATTGTATTCTTTCTTAGCGTATCTTGAAAAATTATTTTTTTTTGTATTTTTGGCATGTACTGTGTAACTTAAAAAAAATGCATTTATGTAAAAGTCGTACGGGCGTTGAAACCAAATAAATAAAATTATACAAAAAACATTTCTGTACATTAAGCTTTTATAAAGCAAAGTATGCGGAAATAATTGTTAAAGCAAAAGGACAGTTAGTTACGAGTGTAACACAGTATTATAAAAATATTTCTCCGACAAGGACTGCAAAAAAGAGAATTAAATATTTCAATTTGCTACAAATGATGTAATAATAGCATTTTTTATATATGTACTTGGCTTTATTCAAGGTGTATACACCGTGTAACAAAACTCGATGTATAAGCGTCATTTTTGGGGTCGATTTTTTAGAAAAACATTTTTTGTTTTGAACCATAGTTTTCGAGAAAATTGAGAAAGAAGTTGATTTTTTTTCGAGAAATTTTTACAATTTGTTTTAAAAAATCATTTATTTAGTCATATTAATACTATCCATGATGACAACCAAATCTGAACTAGCATTTTTTAAATTTATTTTATTGTTTTTACGCCCATAGGGCTTTTACATAGACATTTTTAAATTATTACACAGTAGGTAGCTATTCATTACCGCCAGAGATGGCATCCAGACACTGTTCCCTAAAATGCACTAGATTTGTGTTGAAAACATCAATATTGTTAGTATACTTGTTAGCCTGTGCGTGCATTCTTCGTATCGGTGAGTTAGCACTGTAATTGGTCGATGATTGGCTGCAGTAAAATAGTGCATTACTACGGGTAACTCGACCAGGCACTCGTATACTAATTAAATTTGTTAGTTACAACAGTCAAAAATAGATTTTAATACTTTGAACAGAAAGAGCAAATCATTTAATATTCTTGTTTTTTCTAATGTTTAATTTGAATTTGTGCAATTTTCCTTAATATGCATAATTTTACTTGTAAGTTTTTATGAGAAGAAAAATATTTTTTTTCAAGCTCAGATTCAAAAGTCATATTACACATTCGACTCCGAATATGATGTAGACTCACCAGTTTTCTGGTTGTACTACGAGTTTTGTAACACCATGTATAACAACATGTCATGAACCAATAGGGTTTATAAATTTCCCCTTTTCGGGATATCTTTTCCAGATCCGGGTACATTTCAGACTTCATGACTCTAATTTGAATCGATTTTCATTTAAGGACGAGTTTTTTAGTACCAAATCATACAATCCAGGACCGCAGTCGGGAATTAATGTTTTACACACCTCCCGCCCGCGCCGTATGTCACGTTTTAAAAATATTATTCATTTTTAATGTGCTACCAGCTTTCATTGGATGGTAACTCGGTATTCGCCCTTTCATATTTCGCCGGGACATATATCTTACCTCAATAGGCAAAATAAGTGGGATGTGTTGAAGCCAGCGGGTGACCATGGCAGTTTAAGTGTTGGGACTCAATTAAAAACATTTTATAAATAAAATAAAAATATTGAATTAAGTTCGCTTTCTTATAACATACAGCTGATGGCCCAGCACAAACGCGACTTTTCTAATTCCGGATTCGCTAAATCACCAACTTGATTCAATAGTTTTTCTTTCTTCCCCATACAAATTCTGTCGCAAAGTACCAAATGAAGTACCGTGCTAGGTCCTGATTCCTGAAAAGCGACCTCCGCTACTAGGAATAAATTAGTAAAGTAATAATCTGGTAAGGACTTATTTTAGAGGTTAAGAAGTATATAATTTATTGTCTAAATCAAATAGGAGCTTTGAGTTACGATTTATATGTAGATTATTTTATTAAGGGTTCTTAAACAATTAGATAGAATCAATAAAGGTTTACTTGGTTTTGAGATAAAACACCTGCCTATAGCATTTTTTTTCAATTTGTAAATACTATTTTAGGAATCAAGTCGTGGCGGAGTGGGAATTATTATTCAATATACTGGTGTATTATTGTTATATAGATAACTTTGGTGTAACAGTGATATTTTTTTTACTTCTAAATTGTTTGATCGCTGATCTTTAAAACCGTTTGAGCATGGGATCCCTGAGACCAGAAAAAAATACATTAAAATTATTTCGACACGCCAGCACGTATCCTAGGACCCGTGGATTGACAGCATCCAATACAGTCATTCATCATTATTATGTGATCTACGTTTGTAAGGATATTTTCTATCTAGGAACGGGTAGGCCAAGCCTATTTAGATAGAAGACGTACGAAAGAGAACACATGATTATCTACACTACTACTACTACTTTCCCTTATCCGCACCCAATGGTGCATAGGGCACTGCATCGGTACACCAAGTGCAGTGAATCTGGACTTTGTTTTATAACATGAAGGTAGGATGATCAGACGCTTCAGTACCAGTCCAAGGTATCCGCCAATGATATAATAATTATTAAGATGTATATATAAAAAAAAAATAAAATCAAAATAATGTATAAATTTTGTAAATAAGTGATAAGTTCACGTTCCCAATCTCTAAGACGTCGCGACGCCTTGGCACTCCTATTCAGCATCGGTTGTCCTACCTGAGGAGGGTGGCGCCGGCGGGAGGGAGTGGGGGGTAGGGGTTCCCACAGGAAGTCGAGCGATGATTTAATGCCTTTTGATTGTGCTTTCGGTTCAAAAACTTCCCCCCAAGGCTCCCGATACCCGATAAGGGTGCCCACCCCTGGACGAGGTGTCATAAAGTATTCGGGCGGTATTTACAGGTTGTATTTGAACGCTGGTGGACCCCTGATTGCATGTCTGGGTATCGACACACGCCTAAGAGTTTTTGTCCCGTTACAAACATGTTAATTACCCGGTGTATATTATATTTTTTTAGAACTAAAACACCATTTACGCTAGTAATAAAGACTTTTAGATAATCATGTAAAATTAAGATCATTACACTAATTTTTTAACTTTCCTATTTCTTAGACCCTAATTTTTTATCTTTTCGGTTATGCCCAGGCATCCATATGATTATTTTATTTTCTGTTATTTTACTGTGCATTATTAAGAATAGAAATAAAAATAACTAGATATATAGAGGGTGCAATGACTTGTATATGGTCGTTTTTCATGTACACGGGTACCAACCCACATTTACACAAAAACGCACCAACAAACCCCGTAGATTCGCGGAAAATTGCTTTGCTTTTGAAATCGTACAAAGGGAATCAGATTTCATGGGTTTTATTTATTTTTTGACGGGTCTGAAAAGTAGGGGGCGGTGAGGGGGCGTGTGTTTCAGCTGATTTGTGTTTTGAGGTGAGTGCGATTTACAACCGATCGGGTGAACTTATTCATTCGTGGATTTCAAAACAATAAACACATACGAATCGTTTTCAATACGAAAAAGAAGTGTGGGTTTGATAACTTTAAGGTATCTGCGTAATTCAACTTAATTTTTCAAAACACGAACAAATCTAGATTATTTTTTACGTTAAAAATTCATCGTTAAAAGCCTATTTATCGTAACCATATCGACGCTTGAAAAGAAAAACTTACCAAGCGACATAATTTGAGCAAAAAATACAATAATAATATTATATAAATATGTCGCTTTGAAAAATTTCCCTTTGCACATAATATGTCGCTTGGGAACTTTTCCTTTCCACCATCGATATATATACTGTCAAAATCATTTTTGAACATTTTTAAATGCTTAAAAGAAATGGCTGTATCCGTTTCTCAATAAAGTTCTCGATTTTCTACCTGACAGCATTAATTGTAAAACACTTGAAATATTTCAATTTTTGGAAAAATTAAGTTTTAAAGCATTTCTACACTCCTTGTATCCAGCTGTCTGAAAAGTATGAACACTAAATAACAAATGTAGCTGCCAGACGGTCTGATCAGCGGAGTGATAGTAGACTAGCAGGGCAACCGAGCCCCATAGTACATACCAGATTACCATAGCTAGTGCCATAGTAGGTACACCATATCAGCACCAGAGTACCAGGGCGGCAGAAGCGGGCAGGGCTAAGGAAGAGTAAATTACATCACCTGCCAAGGCTCGGCAGACGATTTTCTTAGCCGAGAAACACACCCACTGAGCGTCGGGGTTGGTGATATCAAAGATACGAACCACGAGCATGTTGATACTTGTATTTATTACTCTCAACTGAATTTGAATGTAAAGCAACGTACCTACTGTATAAATATATCTAGGAAACTATAATGCATAGCAAATAGAGTATTTTTTTATAAAATTGATCTTTAATTCTACCTGTACATCCAAAACTCCACTGTTAAAGAAACTGCACTGGCTGCGCTTTCCACATAGGGTAGAATACAAACTCTGTTGGCTTATGTACAAAGCCATGCATGATGCCGCTCCAGAGTATTTAAAAGAGCTTTGTATTCCAGATAAACTAGCTGAAAGACGTCTCACACTTCGATCAGCTACATCTACAGCTATAGGCAGGGCTTTAGTACCGACCCGCAATCAGCGCACAAAATTTGGGGAGCGCGCTTTTGCGGTTGCGGGCCCTGTGGCTTTGAATGCTCTCCCACCAGAAGTGCGCAACTGCGAGAGTGAAGTGATGTTTCGAAAGAAACTTATGACCCATTTGTTCTCTAAATCTTTTTATTAATTTTGATAACTGTATTTTCTACTCAGAAATTGAGTTTTCATTCACTTTAAATTTCGCATTTAATTCAATATTTGAAGCGCCCTTGAGGTATATTATTTATACGAAAACGGCGCTATATAAATTATCCATAATAATAATAATGACCAATATTCTTCCAAGAACCACTTTAAATATGATAGCTGCTTATTACTTTCCCTTATCCGCATACTATTACAATTATAATACATAAGCCGAGACAGTGGTAGGGATACAATGAAAGCATTTGTTCGCGTACATAATCGTAAATTCATCCGTATTTTTATCACACTCACTATCTTAAAATAGCGGTTTAGCTTGTTGAAAAAATCGGTAGAGTTGGCTGGACTGAAAAAAGACTCAATGGTCTTTAAAGCAGTCTAGGGAAAGAGTGGGGCTTTCATTGTATCCGCATACTTTCCCCCTTTCCCTTACTTTCCCTAATGGTGCATAGGGCACTGATACTCCTATCTTGATCGGACTCACGCTCCAGCGCCAGTCCAAGGTATTATTGAAAACCATTTTCGATTACTTACATATTTCAGATTGATTTATTGGAATCGTACCAGCAGCCTCGTGCACTAAGCGCTATCTATTAAACCATAGAACTACATAGTAAATGCAGTATTTTATCCCACAAACCACTGCATAATATTCCAAGAATCATAACATCATAGCACCTGACGTTTACACATCAATTTGTTTTCATTCCATAATATTTTTCAATAAGAAAAATAATTTTGTGCTGATAAGAAAGAGAAAGTAAAAAAATGTAAGAATTGTGTTTTCGTTACCTTCTCTGCGCTTCGTACAAGATCGTAGATTAGTAAATTCGTGTAAAATTATGAGAAAAGCTCCCCTCAAGTAAACCTTACAAAGAAACAGATGCCAAAATAAGTGCAGTAACGAGAATGCATACATACGCAACGAATTTAAATAACAATAATACTTTGTGATATAATGCAAAACGAATCTGCCAGATGCAAATAAGAATAAAGACTATGCTACACAGTTCTTGTATTAAACAAAAGAAATAGTAAGGAATACTTGTTTGGATATTTCATTTTCCCCATAAAGAAACAGTTTCTCTCCAGTTCTTTGGTTTATGAGATGTTTTAGAGAATAAAACTGGAGACCTACTACACGAAACCAGCAAAAACCTCGTTTGCATGGGTATAATACTACTACTACTTTCACTTATCCGCACCCGATGGTGCATGGGGCACTGCATTGGTGTACACTGCAGTGAATCTTAATGCATGTTACCTGAAGGCAAGATGATCAGTCTACGTTTCAGTTCCGGCTCACTGACTGGTCCGAAGAATCACGTATGAAATATCACATTGAAATAAACATTACAAACATACCACATCGGGAATCGAACCCCTGACCTCATAAATGGTAGCCTAACGCGCTTACCACCAGATCACGAAGATCATTTGTAATATTGTATTGATGTATCCAAGATGGCGGATGAATTTTTTTTTTAATAATATGAACATGTGTATCAATTTCAGGGGTACCCATTAGGGGTCCTGATTTCGAATTTTGCGTTTATTTTGATATAAAAGATGGCGGATGCAAATTTTTTTGATGATATGAACATGGGTATCGTTTTCCGGGGAAAATAAGGGTCATAATTTTTATATTTAGACACAATTTTTTAATTCAAGATGGCGTGCGTCGGAGCTGACACACGCATTTTTTTCAGGTTTGCTGTTTAGGTGTGTCATAATATTGAGACGGGTGGTTTGAAACTGGTACGTAGATAAAAATTACATAGGTAGTGGTTCAGCTTTTTATTTCAAAATTTACTTAGTTGCTCTCTTGACTAAGACAATGGCGCTAAGGAAGAAAGTATTGTTTATTTCGACTTTGGCGACATAAATCACGCGGCCTTCTAGTAAATCTTGATAGATAGTCACCAAACATCCGCAGTTCCGAGGAATGAACTATGTTACTATGTACAGTTATGTTCCACCATTAACAATTATACAAAGAGCAATAACAATAAATCAATTTGACCTTAATCAGTGTGCAGAAAGGAAAAACACTAAATGGCGGCCATTACTGGGAGAGAGATATAAGATAGGAGTAAGGATGAGGAGAGGACAACTATTCTATGAACAACACCCACAAATCATCTCATCCAGCATCCGAGAAGAGGAAAGTCTGATGCTCGTAAATAAGTTCGGGAAAAAATCAAACCGAGAAAGTTGATCATAACGGAAAGGTTCATTTGTGGCTGGCTTTATCTGTGCTGGAAAATCGGGTGAAAATTATGTACGTGGTAAATTTAAAATTACCACACTTCACATATAATATACCTTATCATCGTTAGAATTTATTTAGACGAAATGTCGGTCAATTTAAAGAATACTCCGCTTTGTGGTATGGAAAAATCATTGTTGATGAACATTATTTCTTAATTATTTACCTCCACCGTATGTAAATAATTTTAAAAAAATAATTTTAATTTTAATTTTTTTTTATTATTATATTTATTTAGTACTGTATAATTTACAAAGACATATTTTTTTTTTCATGCACATTACAGTTAATTTTTTCCTAACTATTCTTATCCTAACATTATACATTTTTCAATTGTAAAATTAGTTCTCGACACCCCAGTGAGAATAAATGTATTTTTTAAACTGTTTTCTAATATTTTTCGTTAATAAATGAATAAATATTGCTTCTATTGATATATATATTGCTTCTTAGCAATAAAAATTCTTCAAAGACACCTATTCTCAAAACTCAGAATTTTAGGTGTGCGGTGGTTTGACTTTGTAAGGAACACCACAGAGGTGAGGCAACGGACACAGCAACCCTTGGTACCTATTGTCATCCGGCGAAGGCGTTTCGACTGGCTAGGCCATATACTACGTATGCCTCCCGAGAGCCTTAACCATGCTTGCCTATTTTACAAGGCATCAGGTTCTCGGCGTCCCGGTAGTTCACTGTTGGCAATTCGTCGGCAGTTTGCGTCAGAGCTGCGGGACGTGGACTTGACTTGGGAGGATGCGCGGGAGCTGGCGGCCGATCGCTTGGCCTGGAGGCAGTTTGTGGATTCCATATGCTCCACATAGGGAGCGGATATGGTATAATGAATGAAATAACTTAGCAATAAGCCCGCCAGTGTACGCATTTGTACAAAAAGTTTGAAATAAATAAAATAAATAAAAAATAGGCAAGGTAAAATGTTTCAATTAAAAAATCTCTATGAAATGCATAAATCTGTAATCTTTTAGATGGTAAATTTATTATAAAAGGTATGGAATTACCGAATAGGCTTTTATAATACACGTTTATTATAAATACGAATCTATAATCTATATTTTTATTTTTAAACTAACTAACAAACCATCACGCCATTTCCTGGAAGGCGTAGGCAGAGATGATAGAACGCCACACCACTCTCTCCTAGCACACTTCTCTTGCTTCCTTCACTTTCATAAATCTTCACATAACGCACGTTGATTATCCCTTATTATATTTTTTATTAAAAGTATATTATTTATTAAAAGTTATAAGTCAAAATATGCAAAGTCGTGTGTTTAATTGCAATTTCGTATACGTGTGATTATAATAATTTTGTTATTGATACATTATTTTGTTTGGCGATACAATTATATGTAAATTTGTCTACTTATATTGATATTGTAGCAATGCAGTGTTCGTTGGATTATTAGCTATAAAAAATAGCACTTTCCATTATCACATGAATATGTTGTTTCTGTATCATGTTATCTTTCTACGTTCCGGGATTTCGGGACCGCTGTTCGACCAAGTCCTTATGTTAATTTATCGTGTACAGAATAAAAATGAATTATCGAACAAAATGGTGGAAGTTAGGAGAGCATGCAGTCAGCAGGACGTTATTTGTAGACAAAACAATGAGCCAAAACTAAACATAGGAAGCGGGAGACTGTGACACATTTTTTCCGAGATGATTTGTGATAAAGTTTCGTCGCGGGAGAAATTATTATTACCAAAGTCTCTTTCAATTTGGCTCCGGCCTCTAATATTTCGCGTCCGCTTGGATTTATATCCGCGATAACTGCTACCGTGAAATGGACAATCTTCAGCTTCGCTTTGCTATGCTATAGGGCCCATTCTATATATCTACAAATATATATATAATAAATATACAAATATAGACTAAATGTCACAGTCGGAAAATGAGTCTAAGCTGTGCTCAGAATATGTTCTTTCAATAATACTAGACAATTATTACCTTAGAGCTTTAGACAAATCTACTCGACATATTAAAAAAGCAAGTAAACGAAAGAAACACGTACATTTATATTGTCATTATGATATGAATGTGCAGAAACGTTAAGTTATTAGAATCAGTACTGTTTCTCAAAGGATATTAGCAATGATAAGCAAAACAATCACGTCTTGTAAATAAATCAATCATAGCTCAGTGTCCTCTAAATGGAGGCATTCAAAAGCGTTAAACAAAATGGCGTTAGTTGTTTATATTTACTTAAGAAGTGGCTTCGTGTAATGGATATAGATGAGAACGAGCATTAGCTGCTATGGCGTCGCTCTTCTCTCGGAGCACAAATAACAAAGGCACTTCCTCATTTCGCAGACAGTTTTATGATCCCAAGAGTTTTTGTAATTTCGGATACATCCTGCCCGAGGGAGGGTGCCCATAACACCCCCTAGGCATTCCTCCTCCTTCCCCATACCAAAGGACCCATTCTACGACAAACTGCCCTCTACTGTTTTATGGCGTGGCGGTTGCCTTGTCAGACTTGGAGATCTACAGCCGAAGCTACGCCATATAAGAATGGAGTGAAGCAGAATTAATATACCTAGTTTTAATGAAACGCAAAATATACATACATAATGGTGTAATATCGCGTAATTTCGCATATTACGGATATGATAAAAAAATTGGAATATATTAGGTCTTACTTAAATGGATTATTCGTAGTCCTGTTTAGCAATCTTCGGTTAACGATTTTTAAAGCACCATGTTCCCGTTGTCCTAGACGTCGACTGTTGATAATCCGTGGGTAGTTGACGTCAGAACTAGTGGACGTGGAACTGACATGAGATGGTGTACAGGAACTGGCGGCTGATCACTTTGTTTGGAGGTAGTCTGTGGAATTCTACACGTAGGGAGCGGATATGGAATGATGGTGAAAGGGATTTTTCTCGGAGTTATTAATCTTTTTAAGTTTAAGAAAAATAGTAAATATTAGAAGAAAATGCGTGCTTTTATGTATTTACACTATAATTGTCGACAATCTTAACAATGATAATGTCTTATTATGCACAAAATCCTTATTACAATTTTTTTAAATATTTTTTAAAGATGAGTCGTAAAACATTAAAATTAAAACTGTGTTGAATAATATAAATCTTAATCTAGTATTTTTTGTTAAAGGTTTTTTAAATTTAAAAGTTTTAAAAATGAAATAAGTTGGAGAAATAAATCGCTAAAATGGGTCCCTCGATAGATGATTTAAAAGACGAGTTTTTTTGGCTCTAGGGCACAGAAACAATAGTCAAGTTTATTCCCAGATTTGTTTGTTCTATGATCAATTATCACGATTCTATTCTTTGTTCATTCATTCTATTTATCATGATTATTATAATTTTCCATATCAACTCATTTCTTTTGATAACTAAAGTTCCTTGTCCCCAAAAGGTTTCTGCTCCTGTCGTTTTAATATGATTTATTTCACAAAACACATTCATTAGAATTAGGTAACACCTTCCGTTATTAATATTTCGATTCTTGTGTTAGGATTTACACGCCGAACATGGATGATGTACTCCTGGGATGAATAAATATTAAAACAGCATAGAATTTTCATAATGTCAGAATAAAGGTCGTTTATTAAACGTAAATAATTTGCGATCCCCGTGAGATGGGGACCGGCATGCGGCAGCAGTGATGGAGTGAGGGAATGACAAAACGAGGAAAAAATATCTGGTAGAAAATAACGAGAGAACCAACGCGTGTGAAAAAAAATTATGATAAAATGAAAAAAAAAATGAAAAAAACACATTTTATGATTCAAACTTAGGATCTTCTTCTTTTATCTGCTTCAAAATCGATTAGGTAAGCTGCTGAAATAGTTGAGGCAGTGAGGACCAAAGGAACTTAAGCGACATTTTGAAAGTTCTTATCAGAATGGCTTCTGACTTGAAATGACTTTTCCTCTTAGTATTTATGACTTTTGTTAACGATTGTGATTCATTTTCTTCTTTTCGGTGAACATTTTATAAATAAAAAAAAAAAAATATATGTAAAATCAGGAAAATAAAATTATATAAATTTGATTTATATTTTTTATTGACATTACTTGGTGGAATTCCACGATTAAATTATTTGCATAAAACTTATTAAAGTTAAATCAAAATACTTGATACACTTGGATGTAGAAGCCGAGGAAGGCCGAAAAAGATATGGCATGACCAAGTACGACGAGTACTTGAAAGTGGACATGTGAAAAGTCAGAATAATCGCTGTATGTGCATGAGAAGATGTGTATGAATGTAGAGGAAGCAAAGGAAGTATGTCAGGACAGAGTGGTATGCCGTTTTATCCTCTCTGCCTACCCCTACGGAGAAATAGCGTGATGGTTAGTTAATTAGTTAGTTAGTTAGTTGGTACACTTCCACTTTTATGGAAGTGTACCAAGTATTTTTATTTAAATTATAAAAAGGCAATATCACTTGAGTTTTTATTCTGCCATATTTTTTTTCTTCTTCTTATCAGAATGAATATTTGCAATTGCGTCAGTGCCAGAGTAGCTTGAAACTTAAGTTTAAAAAAAAATCTAACTACAAACTTAGATGAATTGGATTCGAGCAAAATGTCGCTTATGTTCCTCTGCACTGGTCCTCAAACAATCATTTACCAATGAAGTGTAATGTGATAATATTAGTCTATTTAAAAATTATATAGTACTAAATAAATAAAAAAATTAAAAAATTAAAATAGCACGTACACAGTACGTCACGTATAGGAAATAAGGAGTTTTAATTAAAAATAATTATTAGAGAATGATATCAGTGGTAAGCAAAAGCTCCAATCGTTCATGCGCTTTGTAGCTGCAAAATGAAGTGGAGTTGAGCCCCTATCGGTATTTCATAACTTATCACTAAAATCATGTCGCGACCATACAAATTATTTTTAATTATACGCGGTAGGTGGAGGAGAGCTGAAATTTCAGCTGTCCATGCGCTTTGTAGCTGCAAGACAAATTGGATTTCAGCACTTAATCTACGTATAAGTAACATAAATTTTCCATAGTTTAATTTCTTGTTAGATTTTGCATTCGTAAATGTATTGAGTCTGGAATTAATTAAGTTATGTCAATGTACAGCGCCCTTGAGGTGATTTTTCATAAAAACGGCGCTTAACAAGTTATCCAATAATAAATCAATAAATAAATAGTAGTAATTTAAAGTTTGATTCTTCCGATAACCAGTCTGATACTGTGTCGACTGAGCTAAAGACTTAGGTAATTATATATAATTGCACCGTTTATTTGATTTAAATTGTTGGAGAAATATTTCTGACAGATTCCATTATCTTCGTTATTTGGGACCAACAGTAGAAATTATATAGAAATCTTTAAATATTATCTGAAATACTAATAAAAGGTACCTAAATAAAACCTTGGACTGGTACTGAAGTGTAAGACTGATCATTCTACCTTCATGTAATAAAATCATCAAGATGTACACTTGGTGTACCAATGCAGTGCTCTATGCACCAGTGGGTGCGGATAAGGGAAGTACCTAGGGGAAAATAAAATGATCAAGATACACTGCCTTTACAAATAAAAATTAATAAATTTTAAACTTCAACTTCAACAAATAAACTTGAAAATGTTTGGATTCATGGAATCAGCTGATTTAGAAATGAAATTGGTTGATTTCCGGTCGAGTTCTATATGGACACAAAAATTTTAAGATTTAAGAATTATTTTGGAGGAAATTGAGCGAGATCGATTCGTTGGACCAGTTCAGAGGAATGTTGAAAACGAAGTACTTAAAACTTGGCAATCCATCTCGGAGTAATAATATAATAAGAACTTAATTATTATTTCGATGTATTAATGCTTTGTTTATATTAAAAATCTAAAGTTACACACAAATTTGATGATTTTTTATTTCCATGGCATGTGGCGCGCGACGTATTATTATATTGAGAAAAAAAAACATTTGGCACTGAGGCTCAAAAAGGTTCGCCATCCCTGCCCTACGGGAATCGAACCCGCGCCTCGTGCACGGTAGCCAAATGCGCTACCACTGCGCTACGAGGGCCCTATTTATTAATTGTCAACGTGACTTTTTATCTTGACAATAAATGCCAAGCATTTAAGCATCGCTTTATACTAAGATGAAACCTGTGTAAAAATAATTATCCGTGGAATATACAATGATTTAAATGAAGCGGAAAATAGACTGCCAAGATTTGTATGATAAATCGCTAATTTCGTTCGACGCTATGCATGTTCATTCGAAGCGGTCCAACCCTATCAGTTTAATAATAACTCAAAAGTTGAGACGCACGAAATTTATGTGTATCTCGAAGCATTTCCACGTTGTCTCTGAAAACTAATTAAAACACTTTCTTTACTCTTTGATTTATACAGAAAATTATCTCGCCAAGCGAACGCGGAAAGAGGAGAAGAGATGCATCGCACATAGGTAGTAGGTAGCCGTCGTATGTAAAAGTGGAGCCGCGTCATATCACTTGATTGCTTCTAAATGTTACCGCTAGGTGGCGGGTGGAATCGTAAATTACCATTATCTGCAGACATTTGCTGCTGTTTATTATTTATGGGCGTATCGGTTCGTCGGTTCGGGGATGGGGTGGAGAAAGATACCAAGGGTGTGTGTCCCGGCTAAATGAGAAAAGGATAATTTTCTGCCATAGGTACAAACATTTATAATGTGTTGATTTGTATGGCTTTAGCGCGGATACACGTACAGGGTTGGCGGTCCCTATATAAACACAGTAAACACAAACATGAAAAAAAATTACTGTGAATAGGATTTATAAACGCGGTGGCGGTCACAGCCTCCTAACTGTAATATAGCCGTATAGTATAAATATTGTGACTTCATCTCCGGTGAAGCATTGTTTGTAAGGTGTTAAAAAGAAAGAACGAAAAAAGTGTATATGAATGTATTTCGTATTTTTCGTATAAACAAATTTAGAAAAAAAAACTTTAAAATATACTTTAAAAAATAGATAGGAACTGATTTCGCTACTTTACTACGGAACAAATTTATTTGTTCAAAGCTATTATATCAAAAAAATAATACCTACATAAAAAGTAGATAATGTGGGTGACTGTGTTTATACCTTGGACATTCGGGGTGATTTTGCCGTTTGGAAACATATTTTGCTGTATTTGTTTTACGTTAAAATCTCATTAGCTTTACTTTATCACATTGGCGCCATTTCACCCAACATGTTGCTCATTGCGAACTCTAATATAATATGTAATGTTATTTTCATTATTACTTGGTTATTAGAAGATTATTTTGACTAAGTAAAATTGCTCAAATTCTTATTAAAACGCGGCTATTTAACTTTGTTTTCTTTATGGATAGTATTAATTTGACTAAATACATGATATTTGAAAACAATTAGCGAAAAAAAAAAAATCTACTTCGTACTCAATTTTCTCGAAAATTAAGGGTCAAATAAAAAAATAAAAATCTACAAAATGGACTCCAAATATGAAGTAGATTCACTGGTTTCCCGCTTGAACATCGAGTTTGGTTACACTCTTTTGTTTGTACATTTTTATTTAGCTATAAAAAAAACATTTCTTACATTTATATTTCTCCTATAATACTTAAAAAAAAAATTTTTTTTCACCTAAATATTTATAACAGATCACAAAGATTTTTTTTTTTTTTTTGGAAAAAAGAAATCTATGCAATCTTATGATATTTGCACATATTTCAATTTGTAAATACTATTTTCAATAAAGCCTAAGCGGCTTGTGTTTTTTTTTTTTTTTTTTTAAAAAGCCTTACATGTTAAGTACAAGGCTTCGAGAATTCAGAGAGGTGTTTTGATTCTGTTGGTCGACACTTTTAATTATTCATTTTACTGTCCCTGGTTCAATGCCTTGATCTGTTTGGCCACCATTGTCATGAAGTTCATGAGTAATGGTGCGTGTTTGCTTTTCATAATTGAGGAAACATCTGTCATTGACAAGTTGCGCCTACTGCATTCACATTCAAGACTGTACCGTTGTAAGCTGAAAATCGGACAGTGAAAAAGCAGATGCTCAACACTTTGAGAAGAGCTGTCATCGCACAAGCAAAAATCGTCATCTCTTATTTTAAACCTCTTAAGATAACTTCTCATAACTCCGTGGCCAGTAAACATCTGCGTCAGCTCGAAGGATGTTTCATGATGATTACGGAAGAAAGCTGCATCGGCTAATGTGGGGAAGAACATTTTTGTAATTTTTCCAGTAGTAGAAGTGCTATATCGTTCTTCCCATTGCTGCTGAATCTTGTGTTTAATGCAACGCTTCGCAAAGCTTAAAGGAAAATCTGAGAAAAAAGGGGCAGTTCTCTTACAAGTTGCAGCTCGAGCCTTTTCATCAGCCTTTTCATTCCCCAAGATGCCCGCATGACCTCTGATCCAGCAAATTTGTAAGACTATTCCTCTTGTCTTCATAAGCTTCATTCTGTTCTGGATTTCCACGATAAGAGGATTTACAGAACGAGTGTCCATAATAGCTTCAACCCCAGAACGACAATCTGAAAATATATTAGCAGCAAACTTCCACCTCTCAGGTGGTTTCTTTAATAACCATTCAAGGGCTTCTCTTATAGCGAGTAATTCGGCCTGGAAAACTGAGCACATATTATCTAGTTTAAACATCCTGCCAGGTAGTTCTGTGTATCCTTCATAAAGTACAAAAGCAGCTCCGACCTTACCATCTAAAAGACTGCCATCTGTAAATATTCTGATTTCATTAGGGATCGCTGGAGGCAAATTTTTGTCTATAAAGAGGCAGTTTTCTGAGATTCTTTCACTCGGGTGAGGTAGAGTAAAATATTCTATCGTCCCTTGGTATGTACGATCGTCGGGAATAAAACTTTAATTTACCAGATTTCTTTACAGTATAAATATCTTTTCGTTCTTGAACTTTGAGGTCCAGTGGTGTGAAACCAGTTAAAGCTTGAGCGGAGATAAGAGATATAGTTCGGTATCCCCTACAGGATCTTATGGCAAATTGTCGTTGTAAGCTATCCAATTTTCTCTTGTTAAACTTCTTTTCGGCAGCAGTTGCCCATACGCTGGCCGCATATGTGACAAGAGGTTCAATGGCTCCATAATAAATCTGTCGCATCACCGCGGGAGAGCACCCCCATGTAGGTTTTTTGCTGCTCTTACAAGCATACCAGAGAGATTCGCCGCCTTATTACAGATGTTATCTACATGTATGTAATGACCAATTCAGTTTCTTGTCTATGGTAACACCTAATATCTTGATTGAATCAACAAGAGCGAGTCTTATACCGTTCATAAATAAGGTTGGAGATGGTTCATTTCTTCTTTTGGTCATCAGCATAGCGTTTGTTTTTTCTTCTGAGAAGGTAAGTTTGACTTTTTTACCCCAGTCAGCTATGATTGAAAGTGCTTGATTTGTATGATCTTCAGCCTCAGACATGATCTGGGCAGTTACAGTTAGAAAGACATCATCTGCGAAAGCTTGAATACAGATTCCTTTCCCAAATTTTAATTGAAGGAGGTCGTCGAGTATTATATTCCAAAAGCTTGGGCCACAGGTTGACCCTTGGATACAGCCTTTCGTAGTCTTTTTACTTTTAGTCACATCTCCATGAGTAACTCTGACCTCTCTATTATGTAGATAGTTAATAACCAGTTTCAGTAGATTTTTTTGGACATTTTTCCCTTCGCAGTTGATAAACTAAAAAGGGCCACCAAGCGTGGTCAAAAGCTCCACGAATATCCAGTGAAACTACTATAACAATTTGATGAGTATCTCTTCCTTTGGCGATGGAGCTGACAGCAGCATTTAAAGCATCTTCGGTAGACTTTTGGGGAGTGAACCCATACTGGTTCGTGCTAAGTTCTTTATTAATATGCCAAGATATATTCTTCGATCATCAGTTTTTCTAGGACTTTTCCAAAGACAGGGATGAGACCAATGGGTCTGTAAGACTTGACATCATCTTTCTCCACTTTGCCAGGTTTTTTGAATGACAATCACATGGGAGCACTTCCAAGGTGTAGGAAAACAATGTAAGCGTAAGCATGCATTATACATTTCTAGTACTACATTTCCAAAAAATTCTGTAACTTTCATGCATATATCTGATGTAAAGTGGTCATTTCCCGGTGCCTTTTTTGTACTGATGCTTTTCAATACGGCTATTATCTCCTGTATTGTAAATATGGGGTCGTTTGGAACATTCGAAGGGAGTTTAGATTCTATTCTTATGTCAAGATGCAATGAGGATTCAGAGGTTAAATCGTCATCCGAAAAAAATGATCTAGTAGACCTTTTGCCGAATCTTCCGAAGAATTAAAGACTGTTGATCCATTTTTGAGGGTCATTGGTGGTGCCTTATTGTTATTTTTTGCCAATATTCTATAGACAGTTGACCAGGCGGTTTCTTTATTCTGTATGGAACAGTAAATTTTTCCATGATTCTAATTTGGCTTCGTGTATGGCTTTTTTGTAACTATCTTTTGCTTCTAGAAATGCTGGAAGGGTTATAGTCTCACGTCTCTGCAGTCCAGAATTCCGAAGTTTGTGTTTGGCTCTTGTAACCATTTT
Source organism: Micrasema minimum (assembly GCA_022494985.1). Lineage (NCBI taxonomy): Eukaryota > Metazoa > Arthropoda > Insecta > Trichoptera > Brachycentridae > Micrasema > Micrasema minimum. Next base: position 64,825 of record JAGVSP010001096.1, read on the forward strand.
CTTTAGTCTTGTTAGTTCAGCAGACCACCAAGGGCAGGTTTTCGATTGCAAGATTTTTTCGTAGCAAAGTTGCTTTGCATGCTTCGGTGAGTGCTTTATTAAAATTTTCAATATTTTTTTCAAGATCTTGAGGATTAGATGTATCCTGAAAATTTTGTTGAATTCACTTTGAAATCAAAAAACCCCTTTTTCCGCTCTCTGTTTAAATAAATTCCAGTCTGCATTTTTTGTATGATACATGTGAGTACTTGACCGTACATGTTGTGTTTTGTCCATGTTTGATAGCAAAGGTAATAGGATTGTGGTCGCTGAGAGAATTTAGTTTGGCAGCAACATTCCAATTGTTTACCCTGTCTAAATAGTGGGTAGAACAAAAAGTGACATCAATTATACTTTTTTATGTGATGAGCGCCGCGAAATGTTTCGAATGTGGGATTTTGGCCAGAGTTAAGAAATATGTAAGTCCAGTTCTGAGAGACAATCTGCAACTGCTTCCCCTCTACGGTCAGTTTTACTGCTTCCCCACCACATACTTTTGGCATTTAGATCCCCTCCAACAAGTATAGTTTTATTACTATTTATTGTGACATTGCGTAAGACATTAAGTGACGCAGTAGGATCTTTATCCGGTTCTATGTAGATGGAGCCAATTATGAGGGATTCTTTCGGTAGTTTTAATTCAACGTAGACTTCATTTGGCCCAGAATAATGACTAAGCATTATGGTGAGGAGATCGGTTTTAAATAGTATTACGGCTGCTTTAACTCGTTTGTCAACTTGAGGTGCTTGGAATACTATGATACCAGGCGGTGTATCCATATAGTTGAGGGCGCCTACGTAAGGTTCTTGGACCAGTGCAATGTCTATGTTCTGTCGATTTGCAAATAACTCGTCAGTCGCGGCTCTGCAGCGTTGTAGGTTCCATTGCAGTATCTGAAGAGGAAAATTGTGTATTTTAGAAGCCATAATCGGTCCTTTGCTGGGCTCTTTCTTCCATTTTTTTCAAAAAGGGACATTTTCTTACTGTTTGCCTGTGTGTTTTGCCACTGAGTCATTTCCGCGAGACGTTTTGTAGCAGTTCCAGCACTTAAAAGCTGATTCTTCTTCTTTTAGAGTGCAGTCCATGGATTTGTGATCACCGGCACAGTGAAGACATCTGTCTTTTTTTTCCAGGCATTTAGATGTTGAGTGTCCCAGACCCATACATTTGAAGCACTGGAGAAGAGCTGAAAGAGTCTTCGACGTGCACCCTCATATAGCCAATGTTAACTCTTCCAGTTGCCAAGAGGGCTTTTCTGACACTACCTTCAACCATTATTATTATGTTTTCTTAGTTTGTCGTTTCGATTTTTTGTTGTACGTACAATCTTAATGCAATCCTCTGTTTTCCGGTTTTGTATGGCTTCAAACACATCGTCATTCTGCTGAATAATCATATCCGGTATTTCATCGTTTTTGTATTCGTGGCCAATGCCTTTAAGGATTAAGGTAGGTTTCCTGAGTCTAGCTTCGTGAGCACTGAGTTGTCCGTTGGATACCTTTGGTATTTCCTTCATAAATTTTAGAGGCATCTGTTTTTTTAGGGCAGCTTATTATTATTTTATTGTTTTTTGCGCGAGTCAGACCACTGACGCCAATTTTTAGCTCGGAAGGTTTCACCAACTCTTTGAGAGAGGCTGTGATCGTGTCGTGAGTTGCCTCTTTGTTTATGGAAGACACAATCACAGCATGTCTGGGTTCCTGCCGTCCCATGGAGGCAATCGCCGCGGCTTGTGTTTGAAAATAGGATCGAGTCGTGTCGAAGTGGGGATTCGAACCGACGATCTCTGGACTCAGAGACCGCGATGCTACCCACTGGGCCACCACCCGTTCAATGCTTTTTTCAAGATGCGATTTGTTCAAGATGCTTTTTATGTTTTAATAGGTATACACTGATTTCAAATATCTTAATTTCGTATATATGTATAGTGTAAGAAATAAAATCTCTTACGAATATTCCAGCAAGCGGTATATTCCCTGTGTATACACATTTTTATCAATAATTTAGAAACAGTCACGATCGGAGTCCAGGAACATTTTTGTAGTGAGTCCAGCGTCCAACCATTATACCACAAAGACAGCCAGTATAAATTAATATCCTTTGTTTCCTTTCGCATCAATTTTCGTAATAATTATCGTCGTGTGCGTCCAAAGGACATCCATTACAGTATAACCAACATATTATTTGTGTGGGTGGTTAGAATAAGTACTAAGTACGTCCTACAAGAGTACAGAAAGCAGGGCCGGCTTCTGAGGGCATAAATTACCGGGCCCATAATGGTAGCACAACGAAAATATTTAATGTTGTCGGGTGATGATTTAAGGCCGGGAGTCGTAATGGACCGATAAATTGTAGCAGGGTCGGATCAGTAACAATTACCCGTCTAATGTTTTGTTACCGTCGATATTTAGTGGTTAGTTTCGGCCACTTTGGCGCCGATTTAGGTACGCGCCATAAAGTTGCCGGTATTTTAGAAAACCACAATTTAGTATTACACTGAATCTGCACACAAATCATACCGGAGAAGATATAGAGATTTAAAGTCAAATGAAACATCAAAAATGCACACAGAAAAAAACACTATTAGAATGCGCCCTTAACTTAGAAGAGAAAAAAACATATTTTGAGGACTTATGAAGTGAGATTTGAATACAAAAATTCTAATCGAGAGTTCGCCACTCAAACTACAAGACTATTTCCAATCAATTGATAAATTCCCCACTAAGCTTGCATATCAGTTTTGAAAGGGAAAATTACTTTTCGAAAATTCTTTTTTAAAATTACTAATCGATTTTTTTTCATTGTTTAGATAAGAACTTATATTTCTTCCTGTCCACATAAAGGAATTTAACATAAAATGAAATGCAAACACAAATATCAAAAATACGATTTCACATTGTTTATTTTACAAAAAATAACAATCCTTCTGTTGTGAGAAAATCCTTTTCAATTCGATCAAGCGCAAGAATACCTCAGTTGCATGGTTCAGGTGAATCGCATAGACGTCTATAAAGTTACGGATACTATCATCGAGATATATTATATTATTATAGAAAAATATTTTTTAACTTCTAAGGGAATGAACAGAAATCATAAATAAAGTGTAATATAATTTTTAAAAAGTTGACGAAAACTACTAAGTAAAACCACAGTAAAATCAGAAGCAATCAAATCGAAAAAATAATTGGTTCTGATAACTAAAAGAGGCCATATAAATTGAATGTCTAAGACAATCCACCGTACTCTCCGAACCTTGTCCAACAGAATTACAATTTTTTTTTTCGAAATTTGGATAACTTATTTTCAAGGGAAAAAATTCGAACTCCGATGGGGCAGTCCAAACCGACTTCTAAGATTTTATTGATTCCCTTCCCGATTGGAAATATTACTTTAGTGAAATAGGGGGGATCTCTTCGATGAACTAAACTTCTGAGATGGCAAAAAAGTGCATAGATAGCAATGGTACATACTTTGATTAAAATAAAAATATTATATTTTAAAGAAAATCAACTTTTATGTTTCCTCATACAAACGGCAATTTCATATGTAAGACCTATTATGTTAATTCTACTTATTGCGGGTTTCAGGTTCCGTACCTTAAGACACCTTTTGAGTACACACTCTTCGTATGACTTTATCCCGTTCATACAAGTGTCGCCACCTGGATGTAGGATAAGGTGGCTCGGGGGAGAGGATTGCCACAGGTTAGGACAACGAGCGTAAAGATCTACCCCAAGATACAATCTGCTCAGATTTAATCCCACCCTCCAAGGGATCGAATAAATAAATGCCGAAATATTTACATCCTAATGTAAGGGTGGCTAGTGCTTTATCGACACCCTATAAGACCGCCACTTGTCTCATCCAGTGAATTGCGGCGCTAATTTGAAATTCTCTGCTTGCTATTTTATTTTTTGGTTTGAATTTTTAAGATATTTATAGCGATCAAAGCTCAAAATTGTATTGGTAGGTTGGATCTTCTAACACGAGAATTTACAGTTAACATTGTTTCGATACAAATATCTAAAAATATTGCTTATCAGGGTTAATTTCATAACACCACTTAATTATCAAATTCCACGTGTGACGTAGATGTCTAATGATGACGTAGATGGGCTTTTGGTGACGTAGTGGGTAATTAGGTACACGGTTAGTATTTCCTAGTATGGAATGTTACTTACCTCTGAATATGTTACGTAAGCGAAGGAATTTGTTATGACGAATGTTACTAAAAAATATGTCTACTTTACTTTTTTAATATCCGTTGTACTTAGGGCATTGCAATGGTATTCCATGGTGCAGTTAATCTTAAGCGTTTGGTACATAAGGAAGTATAATTATTTCACGCTCTTCATCGCCATTTCAATGTATCACTGCATGAAATATTTTATTGAAAAAATTATTAATACCCGTTGATTAGTTTTGAACCATCGACCGCGTTTCTGTAGCCCAGGAATGCTAACCACCACATACGAGGCAGAACTTGTAATAACGAATCAAAGAACCCAGCCTTGGAATGCTTCGATACTTACATTAAGCCCAGTACTATTAACGATAACGGTATTGATTGCACGAGTCTCGCAGATCACGTCAATTAAAATGGTGGATAAGTATCTGTTTAGTTTCACATTAGATCTTCGGTATTAATTTATTGGTATACTTATTTTTAATAACTTTTGAATGCGTACAAATACTTGTAGACAAATTACTGGATTATACCCATGCTGGGCTAATATCAATCATTCCGCATTCCGCTGATTGGCGGACTACGGGCGAATGATGGGTGAATGATAGGCGGATGATGGGCGGATGATGGGCGGATGATGAGCGGATGATGATCAGTTGATTGGCGGGATGGGGGGCTGTTGTAGTAAGTCAAGTGAAGAGGCCACTTAACTCAGCCGACGACAGGCCATAAGCCTTGTAAACGCCTAGATATTCCATATTCGTTACAAGAGCTTCTTTGTATATGTTGAGATATCAATAACTATTCATCACTTCAGTCCGTTGAGGTCCACTGCTGTTCATAGGCCTCCCCCTACCGTCTCCACTCCTCCCGATCCAGCGCCGCCCCCATCCACTGTCTTCCAGCAGACTTCCCGATGTCGTCCACCCATCTCATCGGTGGACGTCCTTGAGGCCTCTGGTTTCTCGGTTTCCACACCAGAACCGCGTTTCGTCCATCTGTCATTCTGGCTTTGTGACTGGTCCATTTCCACTTCAACCAAGCAATTCGCTCCACCACGTCGCAGACCTTTGTCTGGCGTCTGATCCAATCGTCCCTTTTTTGGTCTCTCGGTGTTATTCCAAGCATAATTTTCTCCATGCACCCTGTGCAACTTGCAACTTATGGGAGGATTGCTTGGTCAGAGTCATTGTTTTCGCGCCATAAGTAAAGACGGGTAGAATGCATTGGTTCAACACTCGAGTCTTGAGTGAGTTGGGATTCCCAACTCAATAACTATTACTTATTTTTATTTTGGGCCCTATTAGAGCTTAAAATTCCCCGCGCCGGCACTGGTAATAACTTTCATATTTCTCACCGATTGGATGTCACTTCCGATAGAGTGCTGAATGAGAATGAAAAGTCGCCACCTTTAGTTCGCCGTGGATTTTTATAGAGCAGCCATTTGATCGGATTCCCGCGAAATTTCCAACCCCGCCACAAATCACCCGAGATTCTCACAGAACGCAGAATACAGATATTGTGGACTGTTTTATCTGTTCGAGTACAAAGCTTGAGCAAATAATAAAATACAAAGGTAGTCATGTACTCGTATAGACAACTCGTGAAATTATTTTATAGAAATAACCATTTGAACGGTATTTTTTCTATCTATTTACATAACTTTACAAATAGTGATATTTTATTAATAATTACATATTGACTGATCATCTTGCCTTCGTGCGCTCCAAGATTCTCTGCACTTGGTGTACCAATGCAGTGCCCTATGCACCATTGTTGGCGAAAAACGGAGAGTAGTAGTAGTGGTAGTAATTTTTTACAAAACAGTAACAAAAATATCAAGACGAGGTAAATCTCATTACCTACAATTTGTATATACTTAATGACGACCGACTATTTGAAAGCAGCCCTAAAATTAAAATATTTGAGTATATTCGTGTAGTGGTAACGCGTTGGATTACCATGCATGAGGTCGCGAGTGCGATTCCCGACAGGGTCAATATGAAATATGAAATAGAATTTTATTTTCATCTAAAAATATTTCAAATGTGATACCTTTAACTGGCGCTGAAGCGTTAGACTGATCGTCTTGACTTCGTGTAACAAATGATCAAGATTCACAGCACTTGATTTATCAATGCAGTGCCCTATGCTCCATTGGGTGGGAATAAGGAGAGTAGTTGAAGTAGTAGCATTAAAACAAGACTTCAAAATTCATTTAATGTCTGAATCGAAGAATTGTAAAAGTACCTTACTAGAAGAATAACGTTATCAGAAAGGCGGTAAATAACAGAATATTCGAATTGTGGAACATTCGGCGTGACATCCGGTAGGGAAGATACACATAAATATTTTTAAAGTAACTTTGGTACCCTAATATAGCACGCAGGACGTATAAAAGATCGTTCGCTATTCACGTGACAGTGTGCTTTATTTATTAATTTAATTGACATGTCACAAATAATACAACATCGAACAATTGGGTTCTTCCCGATTTTTTTATTTATTTTAAAATATTGATTGAAAAATTACAATATGAAGCGATTTAAAAAAAAAAAATTTACGATGTCATACTAAGAATTTTTTAGCGCTTTTTCAAATCGCTCGCAAAATCCTTCATTTGGCGCGCATGCGGTGTGACGTCACAGCAATATAGGCGCTCACTTTTTAATGAATTTCACGCCTTTCATGGTGGACGGATATGACGTCATTAGCCAATAACAGGCGCTAAAAATCATTCGTATTTTCGTGTTTTTAAAACATACATTTATAAATGAAAACAAAATTTTTGATTATTGTGTTTTATATCGTTGGATTTGTAAAATTATATTTCAAATATTTATGACGTTTTCAAGGATATTCATGCTATCGGGAAGAACCCTATTTATAATTGCCATGTCCCGATTTGCTGGACATAAATCCGTGTGTTTGCGCTTTCTTTAAGGAAGATTTTAAATATATTTTCTCTGTTTTTGTGTGTGTTTGTCTTTGGTTTGATTGATTGGCCGTGGACATTTGCTTGAGACTGGAACCCGATTGGTTCCTGGCTCCAGGCGGCGCAAAAATGTATGCGCAGTGTCAAACAAAAGTTGTTGTTAAGTTTAAAAATACCCTCCGCGAGTGTTAGATCATTATTGTTATAAACGCGTCTTATCAGCTAAATTAATTCTATATCCCAGTAAAATCTGATTGAATAATAGTTTGACATTGTTCAGTTCTTTACGCATCTAAGGAGAAAAGTTTTCGGTAATTGTTTTTTGGAATAATTTTGTAATATTTATTATTTTTATTATTGAACTAGCGACCATCAGATGATGCGAAAGAAAATAGCGCATTCATCCAGGCATTTGTCTAATCGCCGTGTTAGTCGTTGTTGCATTGTAAATAAGATGTTTTTTTCCTAATTTTTTAGGGTCCTGTTTATAGAAATGAAAATACGTTTTTTACGTTATTTTTCAAAACTTTACTCAATGATTCTGTTACTTTACATACCGTACCTACTTTTACTCAACAATGGCTACCTCAAAACTTTAACAAATTCATTAGAATTATCACATAAATTCGTGTAGATCCACTGCTAGACGTGTATTTTCTTTGTCTCATTTACTTTCAAAAATCTTTTAAACTACTCACTTTTAAATTTCCGAAAATACTCAGTGACGTCATTAGAAGGGGTAGGGGGAGTATTCTACGTCACAAATAATAAAATAATATTTTCTCGTCCAATAATTATCAGCCGCCATTCATTTCTGCCAAGTCGGAATCAGACATCGCGGAGTCTGAGTTAGAGAGGCATCTTCAGCGCGATAAATCAGAAGCTGCCAGGGCGGTATGATTTGTGGACCCCGGCTCCACTTCGCGGACCCGCCCCGGCCAATAAAATACCCACCCATCAATATATACTCAGTCCGTCACTGCCCAGGGCTAAAGAACACGATAACTCTTGTACCTTTAATCGCACTGCCTTTTAATTATTATTATTGTCCCTCTCACCCACTTAATAGGCACTGGGCTATTCATTATATTAGGAAGATAGATGTTACATTAATTTTTAGGTATTACTGATTTATCGATTTCGTTTAATACGATTTAAACGATTTGATTTGAATTTATTTAATTAGTAAGTTTTTTGTACGAACAATCCATGTAAAACATGTAGCAGATGCCAAGTCGATTGTATTATTATTCTAACGTAATAACATTATTCTGTAATTTTTTTATGACGTTTGTTTCTGATGATCATGTTACGTTTGAAACTTATGTAGGTATTGTGTTTTGTTCGGGAGTTTCGTCTAATAAGGCATCGATAGAGTTGTCGCTAAATATGTGCATGCATTAATAATAAAAAAATATGCAAAGTGTAGATTTTTTCGTACGTTTTCTAAAGTTTTTAGGTAGTTCAACAGAATATGGATCTGTTAAAACAAATATTCTTTGACAATATTGTGACATTGTGCGCAGATGTTCCTGTACATAAATTTTCGCACTTATCGCGTACGCAACGCAATTTCCTATATTTTTTTTACGTGATAACGTCTAATAAATCGATGAACGCCGGCTGCACACACGAAAAAGTCATTGTCACGTTCCGCCTAAGCCGAATGTGCAAGCGAGAGCGCGGAACACGCGATAGAAAGGCACGATCGGCCTAAGCGTTCGGTTTGTGACGCATCTATCTATCTTCCACTCCATCGGACGATGCGTCCGAGTAGAAGGGAGACAGCAGCAGCACACAAGCTACAAAGTGAAAGTGAAATAAACGACTGCAAAAAAAAGATAATTTAAGGGAAAAAAATAATTTTTTAATTAACTCCTGCTTTGCATTGTACAAAATAATGATAATTCAATTCAATTCATAAAAGAATGCTATTTTTCGTCAATGTTTTCTTATGACGCTATCACGTAAAATTATCGTCCGTAAACCGACTTTACAGACAACCAAAAGTTTTTTTTTGTTATAGAAGCAGAGATCCAGAAAGTACCTGTACATAAAGTATTCAGAAAATTATCAAATAATTCACTGATGACAATCTATTTGTACTCAATAAACAACATTTAGAATGAGTCCAAATACTAATGTATAGACTAAAGTCAACCAATAAATAAACACATTATTAGACTAACATATGCAATTGGAAAATGCGTACGTACATGTATGTTTTAAATGTATTAATACGTATTAAGTTCAATTTTAAATTAAATTAATTACACTTACATTTATATAAGTCACATTTCATAATTTTAACATTTATTTTTACGAAGTTTACTTTATTTTTAACCTTCTGACCATGAATGAAATGACAAGTTTATGTATTTTATTAATTATTTATGTTCTGATAAACAGAACGAGTACATAATGTAGTGGGTAAGTACAGCCATCAGATGAGGCTTTAAGTTATTCCGTATTAATTACTACCTTGGATGGATTCAGACGATTATTCGAGAAGGTATCGGTATAATATTATTACGCCCACTCCCCAGCCTCACCTATCTATCACTCGCATCTCTATATATCATCTGGAACAATTATAATCAAGGGAAAATTAACAAGAGTTATAAATATGTCGATATTCTCAGGTTTAAGGAAGCTTTGTGATTATGTTGCGAATAGGGTTGCCACTATACCTTTTTCAAACGTTTATTTGACTTTTGACAGATCGATTATGTGTCGTTTAGGGATGTCCTAATGCGTTACCGAATCGATTTCTCATAAAAATCGACTTTATTTATGAAGAAATTTTAATCAATTTAACACATTTATTTTTTATTTTTGCTAAACATTTTGTAGTTTATAAACATAACCAGACGTTTAAAGCAGAGTTTATATTACGAAAGCGCTGTCGTAAAACTTTTTTTTTTAACAGTCTTTATTCAATAAAAAATATTACAAAAAAATACATAATTTCTTTACAAAAGAAACTTTAAATACAGTCCCGATAAACTCCTTAATTGGAGCTTGTCATCGGGTGCAGGAGCTACAGAAAACCCAAATATGCATAGGACTATTTTATTGTCGTAATGTAAATTGAGAAATTCTGTGTCGCGGCCGTTGCATAGGCACCAGAGAAGTCAAGCAGCAAATACGACACTGGCGCAGTCTTTACGGAGTCTGTTTTAGATTCGCGCGCCGCAAGTGGGGAGTTCGGAGAGAGGAAAAAAATATGGTTACACGTTGCAAACGTGCAGTAACTTAAATGTAGGAGAGGACTCATCATGACAAGACCGAAATCAAAGGGTATGTCCTGATCAAGGATCAGAAGGTTGAAAACGGAGGGAACCCAGTTTGGACAAGGATTTCTAGAAGGGTTCTAGATATGGTTGCCAATAAAATTTCTTTCAAGGTGGCGGAATGGCACTTTGAAGGGAGGTTTACCCATCGGAGGAGACTCAACTTACAATAATTAGGGTGTAAATTTATTCTTTTCTCGCGGGAGGCGGAGAGCGAGTATCTGGCTGAGTGCGACGGCCAGGTGGCAGCGTGGTCATCAAGGACAGCGGGCGCAGCGGAGTATCTAGCAGCAGGGAGGTAGCATCCTAGCGGACTATCGTCAGCGGACATCGGCAATCACAGGCAGCATGGACAGCTGGAGACATCGGAGGACGATCTGACGACGCTGGGTCAGGGGCAGCTGGAGACATCCCGGAGGACGGATCTGACGACGCTGGGAGCGAGACTTCAGGCAGTCAGTACGCAGGAAAGGAAGATGTGAGATAAGTACTTTCAATTTTTTCTTCTTGTTACACGGGCAACGATGGCCACTGGTGCGGGCACATGGAATCATTTTCTCATTAATGGGGGAAATTTTTCCGTGGTTTCGCGCCAGACTGGAGCAGTCATCTTCAGCCTGCATGATGAGGAGAATTCTTTCCCCAGAAGAGAGGAAAACGTGCCATCCTTCTCATCTTCTGTTAACGGATAGTGTAAAATTTGAATTATTGTGTAATTTTTAATTGAAACAGAGAACGTGATTGATATTTCCGTATGAGAAATTGGTGGTTGGATATATTGGAGGTCGCATTGTGTAAAAGTGCATGTTTAATTGTTATGAATGTCGGTTTTTTTTTAAATTTTATTAAAGGAGAGCCGAACAATCTAGCAATTTGAATCCATTAAGGAGTTTGCGGTTCAGATTGAAAAATAATAGTTCAGATTGCGTATTTAAAAAATAAGATTAGATGATAATCTAAAAAAAATAGTTCAGATTGCGTATTTAATAAAGATTAGAAAGATAATCTAAAAGATATGTTTATTTGTGGGATCAAAGCCCAAAAATATTCATGAATAAAATGTTTTTTGGAAGGCGAAAAGTTTATCTTTCGATAAATGTCGTTAGTTTTGCAGCCGTTTTAGAATCTGTGTCAAATTCACGTAGGCATGATAAATATTCATATGAGAATTTAAATTAAATTGTAACAAAGCAGGCGCGGCACCTAGTCGTAATTTCAGTGATAGGACCCGCAGTCACAGAAGTCATTCCGAGGTCCAAGTTCAGGATCTCGAAATAGTAATAGTTATAATAAACGTTGTTTTTGCTGTGGCTGGTTTTACCCGATCTTGTAAAGGCAAATTGTAAATTTTTTGAAATAGAAATGTTAGTAATTTGCCGGTATTATTAGGAACATTTAGTAGGCGGATGTAAATGATAAAAAAATAGTCTGTGGATCAATTCTAGCGATTTAACGCGTTAATGCCATTCTGTATTAAGCATTAAAATTGGATAATAATGAAGTGTTCTGCATTGTTAGAGTCTGGTGCCGGTATTTCAGCTTTAAATATTAATATTGATCTTTATTGAGTGTTCATGCAATGATAGATTCTGGAGCCGTATTTCAGCTTTACCGTATAGTATTATATATTAGATGTTTCCAGGAATAAGTTGATAGGTAGTATATTTAATGTTAACGTCTTTATGATAATAGTTTTCTTAATTGTAATAGGTAAAATAAGTTATGTATAAGTACTATTCTAAAACTATGTGTAATACAGTAGGTGAATTTTTTGTAGTGCAAAACGGATCGCACATTATAGTAGGTAGAGGGGATAGACTTCATGAAAATATTCGACCATTTGAAATTTATGGGTAGTAGTAACTTCGGTTACAAGAAAAATGTAAATTAATAGTAATATAAAAAAATATCGAAATGTTAACAGGGGAGTTTTTTAAAATGGCCCATTTCGGAGGTTTTTTCGAGTACGAATTAGGGACATTTAATAAGAATTTGAGATTGAATTAAAAAGTGCGAAAGATTTGCTAAACAAGATTTATGTATCCGGAGGATAGTTCCGTAGGAATTAAAGAACTAGTTGAAAAATGAAATTTCGTAAATAGAATCTGAGGGGGGATTATTGAAAAAGTCGAAAGTTAGTTCGTTTTTCGGCACCAATCGTACGTAAAATCTGACGGACGGATTTTGAAAAGTTCGAAGGTAGTGCGTTTTCGGCACCAATCGTACCGTGTATAAGAAAAGCAGACGGTTTAGTATTCGGATCGGTGGGCGATTTTAATGCAAACGGTTAATCCAGGGTTTAATTGTTAGTCAATTTCCATTTACCACGTGTAGATCAGTTATTAGCCAAAGCTAACATGGGTGAAGTTTTTTTTCAAATAATAGATTTATAAAGTGCATATAATCAAATTTAGTTATTAATGGAAGAGTGTAGGTGATATTACTTCAAAGAACTACTATCTTTGGGATTATGTCGTTATAAAAAAGTTTGTTTTTGGGTTAACCTCAAGTCCAAAAGTATTTTTTACGGAAACCTTTTGTCAAAGGTCCATGGCAGGTTTAAACGGGTGTTTATTAGTTATGTGATGAATATTCTTGTATACGAGAAAACAGGGACGGAACATGATTCGTATTTGTGCGCAAGTTTTAGAGAGATTGAAACAGTGCGGATCCTTAACAGTTAATTTTAGTAAAATGCGATTTTTTTCAGGATAATGTAGAATATTTTGGATTTTCTATTTCGCCTCAAGGGGTAAATAAAGCCACCTGGATTAATAAAAGGTAAGAATGATATAGTGCGTCATCAGCAGATAAATGTAATCGGAAAAAAATTGCTCTGATTTTCTATCGAGATCACCCGGGTACAGACCGGTAAGCGATGATAGTGATGAGTGCGATTTGGAGTGGGTCAGCCAAGTCCAAATTGCAGAGGGAGTAATGCAGTAATTAATTCAATTTTTGATAATCGAGATTTTGTTTTAGAAAAGGAAGATATTAGGAATTTGACGAATTTAGACGAGGTTCTAACAGAAGTAAAAAAAAAAATTAACGTTGGGTTGGCCAAAAAAGATAGATAAAAATGATAAATTATGGGAATTTTGGAAAGTTCGGGACGAACTTTCTATCATAAATGATTGTATTTTTAGATGTGACAAAATTGTAATCCCGGAGGAAGCGCGAAAATTCCGTTCTGAGATTGCTACATAGGGCACATCTAGGTATAGTGAAAACAAAAAGTTTGGCGAGGTCATATTTTTGGTGGCCAGGGTTAAATGGTCAAATAGAGAATTTAGTTTTAAGTTGTTCGGAGTGCAGAACAAAATCAGGCTTCGCCTCAAAAAGCGAACTAAGTATTTGGCCAATCTCTAATACGAAATGGAATAGAGTACATATTGATTTTTTTGGGCCTATTGCCAATACAAATTTTTTGATAGTTGTAGATTCATGTACAAAATGGGTAGAGTGCATAGAAGTTAAAAACGCAAACACAGAGAACACGATAAAAGCGTTGCGTTCAATTTGTACACAACTTGGATTAATGGAAGTTTTAGTTTCGGATAATGGGACTGTTTTTTGTTCAAAGGGCTTCGAGGATTTTTGTAAAAAAAATGGAATTAAACACATTACGTCACCCGTAAACCATCCGCAGAGCAATGGTCAAGCGGAAAACTCGGTGAAAACTTGTAAAGCTTTCATCAAGAAACAGTTAATAAACAATCGGTTACCTCTTAATTTTGATGAGAAATTATCTAATTTCTTAGTAGATATACGAAACACACCACATAGCACGACAGGGGTGGAACCTGCAGTACTAATGTTGGGAAGGAGATTAAGAACGAATTTTGATACATTGATCCTGTGGGATAAAATACCTAACGAAAGATTTGTGAATAGCGAAGTGCGTGAAAAAGGTTATATTAAATAAGCAAAAACAAAAGAAAAATTATAGGGGTAGAAAGAAATGTAAATCATTTTTTGACATCGGGGAGAGAGTCATGGTCAAGGATTTTCGTGATGTAAATAATTGGAAATGGAAGAAAGGAATTGTGAGAGAGAGACGGGGTAGCAAGGTATATTTAATTGAGGTGCCAGGGTCGAATCTTTGGTGGAAACGGCACTTTGATCAACTGGCTCCGTTAAGTGTGAGATGGAGGGATGAACAATACTCAAAGGGGGTATTCGGGCCTGATGGGTTGAGATCGTCTGTTGAGACAGAGGATCTTGACCTTTCTAGTCAGAAAGTTCATGGATCTTCTCTCTCGTTCCAGGGTCATCGCTCACCGTGGCAAGGACGTCTGAGGCCTCGACCTGATCGTCGTCAGTGAAGCTGAAGGATGTCTTCACTGAAGAACCCTGCTTACGGAAGATTGTCATAGTGTATAATATGTAGTATAATGATATATATGAATTATAGTTATATGTACATATATGTAGAATAGGATAGATTGATTTATTTTGTATTGTATAACCTGTCATTGTATGTGAGGGGAAGGTGTGGTGTCTGTACACCACTATAGCTAGGTAGGAGTGGCGTCGCGCCGACCAAGTAGGTACGGCGCGGCCGCTCACACGATTCATTCGGATTTGAGTCCTCGCATAGCAAACTTGTGTATAGCATATCGATCTCTGTAATAAACGGTAAAACAGTTACAAGGGTTTTTACTAGTAGAAAAACCTACAAAGAACCTACAAAGTATCTGGTGCAATAAGGCACCAGAGAAAACAAGCAGCAAACACGACAATAAACATCGATATCGATAAATATCGGAGCTAAAGAACATGTGCTTTACTATCGTAAAGACAAAAACATAAAGTATTGCATTTTTCGGTCTATGGTTGCCTGTCAATAATTACGGAACTTTATAGGCGCCCATCTGTCAAAAGTAAAATAAACGCTTGGAAGAGATACCTATAGTTTTCTTGAAAACGAAAAAAAAACTAAATCTAATTAATGTGTGAAAATGAAATATTTTTTGAAAAACGCGCGGTAACTGGCAGTCAAGCGTTTAGCTTGGAGGAGTGGATTCACGATGATGAAGATTATTCGTTTTAATTTTACAAATATTAAAAGTGTCGTATTCTTATGTCTATTTTACAAAGTTGTAACAATTGGAATATATTCGTGTGAAGTAATTTAATTATTATTAACGTGGTGTCTTTAGGGAGTTGATAAAATCAGCATTTAAATAGTCAGATAAAAAAAAGTATAAGAGCTGCGGGATACGGAGGTATCTAGATTTTAAAAATTTAAATACGTACCTATTATTATCAATATAAAAAAAAAATCCTTTTATTATAATATTTATTTAGTACTATATACACCGTTTCCCACGATGAGACCGCGAAACTCCAGAGGGTGATTATTCATGATATTCTGAGAAAAAAAATCTTAATAAAGTTTTTCAAAAAACTCAATTCTAATTTCTTTAAAAAAATGATTAAAATATGAATAAAAATTCACGCGTGTAATACCGTCCATTTTTGAACTGGCTAACACCACGCGACCTGCACCAATTTCAGATATGAAATTCGAATTTTGAATGTCCGCACAAGGCAAGGCGTTCGGTGACCAGAGAGGACCCCCACTCCTCCCCGCCCCCCGCCACCCCGCCACCGCTAGCATTTCAAACAGAAGCCAGTATTACATAGTCGCTTTTAATTAATACTTTTTTTTAATTAATTATTAAAAATGCCCGGATCAAAAAACTTTATGAGAATTTTTTTCTCAGAATACCATGAACAATCACCCTCCGGAGTTTTCGCGGTCTCATCGTGGGACACGGTGTATTATAATTTTTACATAGACGAATATTATTACATTCCACTTTTTTTTCCTAACTATTCTTATCCTACTATTATACATTTTTCAACTTAGCTATAATATAATACCTACACTAATATTTTTCACACATATATTTTTTACATTTAACCCTAAATAACTTTACATTTTGTTCATTTCTTATTTCACCTGGAATCTCCTCATACATTTTAATGCCCTTATAAATTAGACAATTCTGTGACATAGTTTTTCTTTTCTTTTCTAATCTTATATTTTTTGAACCTCTTGGTGCATATTTATGAAAAAAGTCATTGTTTTTTCATTTGTTTTGCAAATATCTTGGAATTATCCCTTTGACAGTTAACAATATTGGTTTTAAATAGTGAATAAAATTAACCGTTCTGCATTACAGCTATGGAAATACTATATTTTATTACAGCCGAACAACGTTTAGGCACCTAAAACGCTGTATTTCATAGTTGTGGTAGCTATATTTATTTCCCTTTATTTATATTTTAGTGGTATGCCAACGCAGTGCCATATACACCATTCGATGCGGTTAACGGAAGGGATAAGGGAAAGTATTTAGTAGTAGTATATTTATAGATTTATACTTAAACATATTTATATACATACATATAAAAACCAAGTGGCAACCCTAATTTTCTGACCGTAAAGGATAATGTAATGTATTGATCCAAATATAGATCTTTTCACAAGGAATGACTTTGATTTAAAGTTTTTATTACCCTTTGTCTTAAATAAATGAGTTATGATATTCGTTACCAGTAATAACAGACTCCAGTGATATTTAAAACTAAAAAATAAAAGATTTTTCCTGTGTTTCCCTCGCAGATGTTGCCAGGGTTAATTATCAGAATCAAAAATATTTTGAATTCTTGTGTAATGGTATGGTTCAGATCGAAAATAGGTTGTTTTTTTGTGAAATAAATATGGTTTGCCGTGCAACTTTAAGCATTAAACACATTTAACAGAAGCAAATGATACGCTTGGCTCCCAAATAAATTTCTACATTTAAAAAAATATTGGTAGGGAGATGCAAACTTACATTTAGATATCTTTGATATTCCCGTTCTTATAATGAAGTTTTGGCAGCTTTTATAGAAATGTTTTATAATAAACATAATACAATTATGTAACATTTCAATGTAAAAAGGATTTTGGATGTAATATTATAGCTGCCTTAAGAGCATACTCCACCACGTGATACGCGGCCGCTCTTCCATACAAAACGTATTCATCGATTTTTTCCCTGGAATTTAACATTATAGCAATGTTTTTTTTAACACATTTGAGATATCGACCAGATTTTCATCGTCTTATTTTTAAAACATTTTATTTGTTAAAGGAGATAAATAAACGATAGTAAAAAAAACATTTGGTTGTCTGTAAAGTCGGTTTACGGACGATAATTTTTACGTGATAACGTCATAAGAAAACATTGATGAAAAATAGCATACTTTTTATGAATTAAATTGAATTATTACTGAATTATCATTATTTTTGTATAATACAAAGCAGGAGTTTTAATTGAAAATTATATTTTTTTCCATAAATTAACATTTTTTTTTGTTTTTTCTTCTGGAGTGGAAGAGAGATAGATGCGTCACAAACTGAACGCTTAGGCCGATCGTGCCTCTCTATCGCTTGTTCCGCGCTCTCGCTTGCACACATCGGCTCAGGCGGAACGTGACAATGAGTCATGCTTTTCCGTGTGTGCAGCCGGCGTTCATCGATTTATTAGACGTTATCACGTCAATAAGACAAAAACAAACATGCATCTGGTCGATATCTAAAAAAGTGTGAAAAAAATCATTGCTCTTATGTTAAATTACAGGAGAAAAATCGAAGGAATACGTTTATATGGGAAGCGGCCGCGAGTCACGTGGTGGAGTATGCTCATAATTTATTTAAAAATACTATTTTACAACAATGCCTATTATAGCAACAATGTCGATAATGCTCTCTCCATGCACCATCCACGAATTTGAGTTTTTAAAATTATTGTTGCAATTTTCAGACAACCTCAGGTCAGAGTACAACATATTGGAATTTTGTAGTGCCAAGATACAACCTAGACCTAATACGTAAGTGCCTACTTTTACTCTATCTACTGAGCATTCGGTCCTAGTTTCCTTCGCATACGAGTTTATGTATCTTCTCTTTCACATGACATGCCGATTATTCCGACTTTTCTCACGTCCATTTTTCTTATTAAAGTTAAAAGACTCAGTTTAATTTATAGTCATTATAGAAAAAAAATTAGGCATAAAAAAATTAAATTTTACAAAACATTTGTATCTGTGATAAAAAATATATTTTGCGAATGTATTTGGTATTATACCAAAGGTCAGACCAATCAAAAACGGCCTTTTTTGTTTTATGCTTTGATTTATGATAAGTAATGACCGCCAAATTTTATGGCAAGGGATGTGTTGAACTGGATTAGGGGTTTTAACCCCGATAAATTTATGTTGCCAGGTAGTGCCAACCTACAAAAATAAAAATAAAAAAACGGCCAGGGTTAGATGGAGGAAAAGGGATAGATAGGTAAACCTTTATAATGTTTTATTATTGTTCCGAATTTATGTGATTCCTTTCTGTTTCTTGATTTAATCAAATAGATTTATGACTGTTTGGCACTGTGGGAAAAGGGAGATAGAGATTTTAGATACACGTGTTATTTGGGGCCCGTGCATTTTGCTAATATGAAAATATTTTAATTACGGGGTTTTGACGGATTTCTCGTATTTAGAGGTCTAATAAATCGGATCTAATGGAAGTGTATGTAAAATAACAACATTTTGATGGTAATTTCTGTGTACTCGGATCGATTAGCAATTATTCCAATGGAGATTTTAGACCTTTATAAATAGTTATTTTCTATACATTTCTTCTTTTATTCATTTCTAAACATCACGGATGTTTTCTGAGTTTTATAAGTAGTTTTATACATTATTCGTCAAGTAATGAGACTTTTAAGTATACTTTTATAAAATCCAAATTAATTTTCATTTACTAGTAGGTAGTTGCGACATTTTTTGTGTTTGAATTTCCTTTTGGTAAAAAGCCAGCTTTATTTATTTCACAAGGCGGCTTTTTTGGTAGCGTAATAGCTGAGACGCTGGACTAATAAAACAGGTTTCGGGTTCGATTTCCAGTGAAATTACACAGCTCAGTAATATTTTATCAATCTGTCAAACCCTCTATTAATGTTTTTTTTTTTTAAACTCTACACATCACCCTGTATTATATACTGTACATTTACATTACGAGTTATTTATCACATGTCATATTCTTTAAATTTGTCATTGAAATTAAATATTTACATACGGGGTCCCCCAGTGAGGAATGCATCAAAAAATAACAATATGCATTAAAAAAAATATGTTCTAAAAATTTTTTTTATTTTTATTTTTATTAATTAATTTGCTATCGTACAAATCATAAAAAAGCACGTATTTCATTTTTTTTCTGTTTGTTGAATGAAAGTAAATAAAAATACACAGAATTAAGGTTAGAAGCTTCTACAACAGGAGCGGACTCGTAAATATTACTGCATAACCCGATTCGGTACTCTTCCAGATTCGGCTAAACATCAAACCAGGGCCGGATTACAGCTGTATCGCCCAGAAAGCGGGCGGGCAAATTTATGAGTAGAAAAATGGGCACATTTATGGCTAGATAAGGCGCCCGTACATGCTCCTGGCATTTGGAAACTATAAGTCTTGCCGAGGATGTGGATGGATATCAGAGAGTGACGGAGGACGGAAGGATGAGTGGGTAGGGGGAGTACATAGGGTTAGTATACATGGTGTAACAAAACTCGCAGTACAACCCGAAAACTGGTGAATCTACATCATAGTTGGAGTCGAATGTGTAATATGACTTTTGAATGCAGGTTGAAAAATTTTTTGTTTCTTCTCATTAAAGGTTTCATAAGTACCGCAGATTAAGTAAAATTACGTGAATTCTTTTTAAAATACGGTTTAATATTTAGTTTTTTTTCATGGATAGTATTTATATGACTAAATAAATTATATTTGATAAAATTTTCTTAACATTTACCGAAAAAAAAATCTACTTCGTACCTACTCAATTTTCTCAAAAACTATGGGTCAAATAAAAAAAAAAACAAATATGACGTAGATTCACTGGTTTCCCGCTTGTATAATACATCGAGTTTTGTTACACTATGTATAGGGGAAACGTGAAACAAAATATATTAAATAAACATAAACAAAACAAACATAGTGAAGCATGTGTCTAATCAGCATGTCGATTTTGTATTTTTGTGAACCTGTTGTGGTTGTGGTATTTCCATGTTGGTTTAGTCGTGTTTGTCCTGACGAAGAGACGGTTAACGTCTCAAAACCGGTAGACATAGAAAAGCCGGGTGAATGGTTTTTACACATTTTTTTTTTAACATAGCATTAAAATCTTAGACCGCGCCGCCGTCGGTACACCAAGAGCAATTAATCTTGATCATTTCTTTCTTTTTAAATAAATAACCTTTATTCAGAAATCCACATACTTTTGTAATAGTTTCAGAAATCAGAAATGGACTCACGATACGGAGGTTCCGGGTTCGATTCCTGGTGGGAACACAAAAAAATAAAAAGTAATTTTTCTCAAGCCTGGGTGTTTGTGACGTTATTCCCCTCTGTAATTGTGCCTCCTGTCCTGTTGAAGTGGTTAAATAAACTAAAATAAAATATTTTGTATGTGAAAATTCTCTAAAACGATCCGCATTCGACCCGATGTGCTAAGCACCCGGGTGCCTGAGAAAGCTACCCCATAAGGGGAGGCTGAAGTGATTTTCGCTGGAGGTTCTACTCAATCAGGTGCAACGGCATAAAAACGTCAAGTAGGTAGCGTTGGGAAAAAAAAATCCATCTTGTCCGGATCAGCTCGGTAAAATTATATTAGTTCAAATTTTCAGAGAAGTGATATTTCATACTTGAAAAATACTTCGGTATCTGAGGTGTCTAGTTACCCACCACGGTACTCACTACGTCATTAATAGGCATCTACGTCATCACTAGACTATTGTAAGTGCTGGAGTCTTTAGACGGTGGAATTTGATAAAAGGTTGTATTATGAAATTAACCCTTGAAAGCGCAAATTGAATTCTTGTTCGCATGTTCAAAGACACGCATATCTGGAATTTTATGTATGGAAAACAAAAGTACACTATAAATTTTTATTTATGATATCTCTACGAAGATAAAGAAGCTTTTTCCATGCTATCTATATACAAAAATGCATAACTAAAATATAATATTATATAGATCGAAAAAAATTGTGTTTTTAAAAAATAAATAAATATATAAAAAATTAAAAGGCTTGTGGTTTATAATTTTCTAAATTTACTTTTTTATTTAAAATGAAATTATATTTTATATATTAACATAATTTAAAAATATATGCACACATTTCAATTTGTAAATACTATTTGGAATAAAGCCTAGGCGGCTTGTGCTTGAAAATAGGAATCAAGTAGTGGCGGTGTGGGGATTCGAACCAAGGATCTCTAGACTAAGAGACGGCGTCGCTACCACTGGGTCACCACTCGTTCATAATAAAATACGATTTGCAAAAAATTGTATGTATGTATTTCTGTATGAGTCCAGAACGAAAGATTTATACGTTAATACAAACGTGACAGTTAGGAAAAAGTTTGTTTCGCAATGTCCACTTCCAATTTTATGAATGACCCCCTAGTTTTATAAAATATATTGTATATTAAACCGTCCGAAATATGGATCCATACACGCACGTAGTTTTATTTTTTGTTATTTATCGTGCCGCTACCCCCAAACTCATGTTTCGTGCAATATCAAGGCGTAACGTACACTCGTGTCCGAAGCTTACTTACGTCAAAACTTTGGGCGGTAAATCAAGAGATGGCGCTACTATCTGGGGCCTGCAGCCGGCCCTGTTGGGTCCCGGGGCCCCCGGCCGGCCCAGGCCCCGGGCTCCACTGCTCCGGACCTGGAGGTGAACGATTCCATTGGAAGTACTCACGAGTGTCAAATAAATCAATTATTCTTTACCCAAATGTAGAATATGAAAAGGGTTATTATTAAGTTTTTTCGAACAACTGACCTGAAAATATTTTTAACGTAACATTTATTTAATAGCTGAGGAATCGAAACACAAGTCTGTATTTAAAACACTGGAATAGTGGATATCATTTTTTTTAAGTAACAGCTCACCAGCCTTGAAAGATAACTTTTAATTTACTAAACATATATTATTATTATTTGATTTTTATTAATTTCAAAAATACATTTTACATGTATTCTCCATGAGTTACAATAAACTCATTTTCGTCCTATAAATAATTACATTTAAATATAATTACATTAATGAAAGAACACACAATTATTATCACCGAATACAATAAATACAAATACACTAATTATTTACACCTTCCACATACTGCCTGAGGTAATAGAGCTATATATCTGTGAGTATAACATTAAAATATAAATAAACGCTGATAAATAATAAAAAAAGAGCTTTATATAAAATATTAAACGTAAGATGATTTGGGAATCACAAGATTTTTATTTATTTTATCTCTCTAATTTATTATGGTTCCGATTTATGCTGCGGTCCTGCAATAAGAGTCATGGATTTAGGAATTTCAATTCCAGATTCAAATCCATCTCTACATATTTTCAAAAAAAATATCAAAAAGCAATCACATAATCTAAATATTAAAAAAAAGTGAAGTGTGGATAGTTTTATTAATGATATTTTGACTGTTCAAATCGACTTCTTGGTCACGAGTGGACGCTCTAGAGAAAATAAGGGTATTTTTACTCAATTGTTTTGATAAATATGATGGTCATTAGCTATTTAAAAGCATCATTTTTTTTTTAAATACGTCAAGAAATTTATACAGTAGGTTAGGTTTTATTCATTAATTAAATATCAACTTACCTGTTTACGGGTAATCTTTTTTATAATAGGTTATGATATGTGTACAGTAGGTTAAGATACGTTGGGTTTAATTAAATAAATTTAAAAGTAATATTTTATTAAAATCAATTATTACTGAGGCAGCTGATAGAGTAGCTTCGTCGTGTCACTTAAAATGTGTTCCTGACCAAGAAATCGATTTGCCCCCTTTTGACTTAAAATTTTATTAAACGTACTTGTATCATCTACATTATATCGTTGTGAAGTCAAAGATACGTTATCTTTGAACCATGTAGTCTGCGCTGTAGGCTGTAGGACTGCGAGAGTATAAAGGCAGCTACACTTATATGTCAGTGAAAGAAGGGTTTAGTCCATAACCCAAAATCAAGCCTGTACATTAGCCCAGATATAAGCCTTAAAAACAAGCTGTCGCTGGTGACGTCATCGGAGGGGTGGGGGCAGGACACATCCCATTAAAGCAGATGTCGAGCCGTGAAGATTTAGTGCCGGACCGCGGGTGTTCCAGAACATTCCTTCCACCTCCCACATCACTTAGGAGTTACTTTATATCTCTACTGTCCGCTAGGGGTGCGTGCTCCCACGTGACCGGGGGTGTGTAACGTTATTTATGCGTGTGCGTGAGCCACACTGACTGAATACGTTCAGGACCCGTGTATGTCCGTCAAGGTGATGTAAGGACGTGTCTGATATTCGTTTTGGACGTAAGGATATGTATAATATTCGTGTTGACGTAAGGACATGTTTGATGTCTATCAAGTTGATATAAGAACGTGTCTGATGATGGTAAAGTTGACATATATGTAAAGAAATGCCTCAAGACCGTCAAGATGATGACGCGACTATTGTTCGTTGTATTGACGTAAGCACATACCTACGCCTGATATTTGTCAACAATAAAGTAAAATGTCTAATGACTATAAAATTTTTGAAATTACGTGTCTGATGTGTTTTAAGTTGACGAAAGATTTACTTTAAATTAACAAAGGGACATGTCTGATGCCCGCCATAAGTAATGTAAGGTCATAGCTAATTTTCATCGAATTCACGAAAATGAGAAAAAATCTTGTTAAGTTAACTTGAAAAATTATTTAATATTTTTATACAACGTTAAATTGATTTTATAATAAAAATAGAATCAAGACATTTATTTATTTCACTTGTACAATGGTTTTTTTTTCTATTCAGTAAAGGAATTTTCAGGGAACTTACTACGTCTTTCTGGGTTTTCCAGAACGAAATTTATTTTTGAAAAGTCTTCTAAAAAGAATTTCAGAGTAGTGACATTCCATGCTTGAACAATACTACCGTGTCTGAGGTGTCTAGTTACCCACTACGTCACTAATAGGCCTCTACGTCATCACTAGACATCTACGTCACACGTTTCGTGTCTCTAAGTGGCCTATGAGCTGGAGTCTTTATACGGTGGAATTTGATAATAAGTG
Source organism: Micrasema minimum (assembly GCA_022494985.1). NCBI lineage: Eukaryota > Metazoa > Arthropoda > Insecta > Trichoptera > Brachycentridae > Micrasema > Micrasema minimum. The sequence continues at coordinate 89,472 of JAGVSP010001096.1, forward strand.
GTGTTCTGAAATTAACCCTAGGAAGCGTATATTTTTAGAAAATCACCGGCCTAGGGACATAGCATTAAGTACTTCTTCAAATGCTTGTAAAGAAAATGTTCATAAGGCTATGCTCCACACTTCCATATTGTCTGGTTTAGCTTTTTTCAGTTTCAACCAAATTCGTCACGCGTTGATAATTTATTTATTTTTTAACCAGAAAGTGTACGTTTTCTTAGTGAAAAATAAACATCAAGTCCAGTAAGACATATCTTTTCATTTACAATGACAGTCGTCTGATCACACAGGTGTGTTGGAGAGTTTTTTTGTTAGTATGTTTGTATGTGAATACACAGACAGGTATAAGCTGTAGCTTGTAGCGGATGGCATGTTGGTATGCAAGTATGTATGAGTATACCACACACATAGTAAGGTAGTATAAGAGAAGGTACTTCCATCTATTGGGGAAAAATCAAATGACTCTACTTATCTCAATCAGAGGTAGATGGCGCCACTGAATAATTAAAGTAGTGCGGGACAGAGAACGAATGACGGTATCTTTCATTTGCTTTACTTGGTATCTATACCTACCTGTGTAGGTATATTTTTCCGCTGGGGAGTTGTTCTGAAGTTGTGTTTTGAAGATATCAGGGTTGTGTTTATTGCTACTATTATTTTCCGTAATCTGCACCCAACAGTGCATAGAGCGCTGCTGCATTGGTACACCAATTGCAGTGAACATTAATAGTTTGTTACATGAAGCAAGATGATCAGTCTTACGCTTCAGTGCCAGTGTGTTAATTAACTAAATGAAAATACGTTTTTAATAATTTTCTCTTCGACTTTTGTAATGAGCATCAGGCACATAATTTAGGCTTATCTTAAGTCTATTTTTTAACATGTTAAAATTCACTGACATTTAAATACGGACGGCCTGGTATCCTGGTAACCCTACTTACCTATAGGTAATCAAAGTTCGTAAGTTTTAACGGCCTTCGGAATACAGAGTATGTTTTACTGGGTTATTATGCCCGTGTTTGTAGGCTTTGTGTTACCGACGTTTCTCCCTGAAGCCCTGAAGATGGACACTACAATGTGCTCAGAAACGTCGGCAACACAAAGCCCACAAACACGGCACAATAACCCAGAAAAACATAATCTGAACTTACAGTTACTTTCGGAAATTCTAGTAGAAAACAGTAGCGGATTTCGAAAAATATATTTCTATGTCTCCATAGTTTAAATTTATAATTTTTGTATAGGTGCCTATTTTATCTTGATCTCCTATGTCGTCACTGATTAATATTCGCTTTAGGTACGAGGTACAACCTGACATCGAATAGGCACCCTTTGTCTAATAAGCGATAAAATATTTTCAAATGCAGGACTTCTGTTCCAGGTAACGGAACCTGCTAGCAACAGGACAAGTATCATATTACTAAAAATAAATAATATTCATATTAGACTTCATAGAGACACTGATCATTCAATTTTTAACGAGACTTGGAATTTTTCTAATATGTAAACATTTGGTCTAAAGTCCACTTTATACGGGACAGAAAACTGTACAGTTTCTTGTGCAGTTAGCCAAGTGTCCCGTATAAAGCAAAAAACTGTATCGAATATTGAATGATCGGCGCGACAACGTTTGGCTGACATGACAGTCAATGCTTTTTATGTAAACTTTTAAGAAGATATTCATAAATTGAACGCGTTTAAAAACGTCAAAAACAAAAAACATATTGACATTAATAGCAGCTATATTAACAATTTCCTGTGTTTAAATTAAAACATACGATAATACCTCTCGATCGCGCTTAAAAAATATACATACCCATTTAGCGTATCTTTTGACAGACAGTACAGTTTTCTGAATAAGAAACTGTATAGTTTCGATCCCATTCAAAGTGCGCATAGCTCCTAAAAAAACAGTATTTAGAAGTTACATACTGTGTGTTTTGCGTTTCAATGTAAAGTAACAATTTATTTCAGTATAGGTACTAGAGCTGATATCCTTTAGGTAGGCAGTCACAAATTTTACTTAATTTTCTTAATTTTTTAATATTTATTTTGCTTTCAATGCCCGTAGAGCTTTTACATAAATATTTTTTTTTAATTGCACTGTACATTCCAAAAATTGAAAAAAATACATACATGCATACATATTAAATATTAATAAAAATGTCGTGGAACAATATTATTATATTATTAGTATTATAGTAATCAATGGCGTTGAAGCGTAAGATTGATCATCTTGCCTTCATGAAACAAATGATCAAGATTCAATGCATTTGGTGGACCAATGCAGTGCCCTATGCAAAATCGGACGAGAATAAGGGAAACTAGTAGTAGTAGTTAGTAGTAAACAATAATTTCACTTTACGAAGATTCACTGCACTTGTTGTACCAATGCGTGCCCTATGCACCATTCACGAAAATAGAAGTAACAGTAGTACTTAGTGCAAGTAAGAAGCTAGCAAGTCCCTAATTTACAAGTTTTTATTTACTTTATTAACCCAATGTTTGTAGCACTCACTTTAATTTCATAACTTAATTAACTCACTCACTTTAATTAACCGTTCAGAATGGTAATGATATGTGTAATTCTTTTTCTAAATATTTTCTTTCAGTTTTTGACAACGACATTAACGTAGACAGTTTGCCTCACTTAGATGGGGGGAAATCCTCATAACATTAGTAATATATGCATCAATAGAGACATGGTTCTAAAATATATACAAAAGCTCGATGCAAGAAAGGGTCCCGGTAGTGATCGCCTACCATCATTATTTATTATTAATTTGTGCTCAGGAATTATCCCTTCCAATCTATCTAATATTTTCTAGATCACTTTCTGAAGGATCCTTTCCTTCCAAATGGAAAGAAGCGCATATTGTCCCTATTTACAAAAGCGGTAAAAAGAATTGCATTGAGAACTATCGGCCTATTTCTATTCTCCCTGTCCTTAGTAAATTGCTTGAAAAAATTGTGTACGATCAAGTTTACACTCATGTGTCGAGAAACATTCCTATACAACAACACGGATTTCTAAAAAAAAGATCCGTCACAACAAATTTAGCTGAATTTACGCAATTTTTATTCTTACAATTTGAAAATAATTTACAAGTTGATGTCGTTTACACTGATTATGCAAAAGCTTTTGACAAAGTCAACCATCATTATCCTTCTCCATAAAATTGAATCCATCGGAATACATGGTGATCTTTTAAGGTGGTTCACTTCCTACTTAACAAAATCGTTCGCAGGCTGTTGTAACTGGAGGCTTCTGCTCCGATCTTGTTACTATTCCGTCCGGAGTGCCCCCAGGGTTCACACCTCGGACCACTTCTTTTTAACGTTTACATATGCGATATTGGTCGGTGTTTCAAGTTCTCTAGTTTTAGTATTTTTGCCGACGACATGAAAGTTTTCCTGCCCATCAAAAGTGTAAACGACTGTCAAAAATTACAAGAAGACCTGAATAGGTTGAGCAAATTATTGTTTTTTTTAAAACAAATTAACTGTTAACGTAAAGAAATGCCAAAAAATATCTTTTTTCCGTATTCGCTCACCAATAAACTATGCTTATAAAATAAATGACATCGTCATAAATCCGGCTTCGGAAGTCCGCGACTTGGGCGTCATTTTTGGATACCAAATTGACATTTAATATCCATATTTGAAACTATAGTCGAAAAAGCTTATAAAATGTTAGGGTTTATTATACGATCCACCAAACAATTTATAAGCACGGATCCATTTAAGAAGGTATATTATTCTTATGTGCGTAGCATCTTAGAGTTTAGTTCTCCAATATGGTCTCCACAATAACGGCGTTCATAGAAATCGTATTGAACACATTCAAAATGTGTTTCTTAAGCAACTGAATTATAGAAATCATGTTACCTTTTCAAGCAATACTGAGTCTGCTATGTATCACAAAATCTCCAGTCTTGAAAGTAGACGCATTATTCTTGACATGAGCTTTCTTTACAAGATATTACATGACATGATTGATTGCCCCCAAATTATTGAACAAATTGCATACAGAGTACCTGTTCATATAACTCGCCACCCTGCACTTTTTCATGTACCCATTCTACTAAGAACTACATGAAAAATAGTGTTCTTAGGAGAATCTTGAGTACTTATAATGACGGTTTTGGCGATGTTGACATCTTCTGCTGTAGTTATAGCCTTTTTATCAAGTCTATTCGTACTTCCTTGAGCTTGCGGACGGCTGCTTAGTCTGCAATTTGCTCCTAGTACCTTTCGTCTTATATTTAGTGTAGGATGTAGAGGGTCTGGAGGGGGTTGCGGATTGTTGGTTGTTTGCGGGTTCGATGAGGTATTAATGGATGATTTAGTTGTTGTGATTGCAGCGGAGTATGTTGGTAGTACTGAAGCTGTATATAATTTACTATCACTTTTTGTTTTCTGTTTTTGTCCATATGCTTATAAACATACTGCAATTTTTTGAGAACTGTTCATTGGCTACTGTTTTTGTTTATTCTTACTATGTATATAAATTATTGAAAAAGCTGTATGTTCTCTCTAATAAATAAATAAAATAAATAATAAATAAATAAATAAATAATTTTTATTTACTAATTCCTTTTATTATAACCTCTTTCTTATAGGCAGCAAACATATGTAGATGAAAGATGATGATTATTACTACGTTCTGCTAAAATATCGCCTTTAACTGTTGCACCATCCACCGCCTTCTATACTAAAAAGCAGACGCTAAGTAACGTTTATTCAGGTTGTGCTTACATAGTATATTTTCCGTTTATTTATTTGAATTTCTGAGGGGTTTCCAATAAATGAACACTAAATCAAATGAATCTAATCAGCTTGATAAAACGACATCCTAATTTGTGTCCTGTCGCTGTGGACAGGAGATAAAGGATTGAAGTATGGCGTTTGGTAGTCGAGTAGAAAAAGGACAAGTTACCAAGGGTCCACGATCCACACAGATATTATTTATCTGACATTAAGGACGAAAAAAACGGTCAATTCAGATTTCGACTTTTTTACTACCGACATCGAATGAAAAAGTAAAAAAAAAAAGATTAATATATTTAACCTTTTTTCACTCTCGTGGGATGATTTCATAGTCATAATTTTAGTTTTTTACTGTAAGATGTAATATTTCAAATATTTTATGAGCGATAAGGCTTGTCTTTGCCGACATATCGTTGGGTTTATATTCTGATTCCACTTTATACTTGAGTCGCATAAACTTTTCAAATTATTGAGAGCTGAGAATTTATTTCGTAAAGGATACACTCATTATTTGCTTTTCAATATCGCATAAATTATTACGTTTAATTTGACGGTAGAAGTTATCCCGAACCTTATGGACGAAGGACGAAGTTAATTCTATAATTTATGATAAATATATAGTGGCAAAGCAAAAATATAAAATGTAAGTAACATTTAAATACACTCGTATCTTAACAATATTAATTTAATATCAATTAGTATGTATGAACACGCATAAAACATTTTATTAAATAGTTTATTAAACTGCCGCTATCCGCACCCAATGGTGCATAGGGCACTGCATTGGTACACCAAGTACAATTATTCTTGATAATTTGTTACATGAAGGTAAGATGATAGATAAGGTACGATTGCTAGTCCAACATATCATTTATCAAATATTTTTGTCAAAATATCCTTTCAATAAATACTTAATATTAAACCTATGGGAATCGTACCCACGACCTTACGGATGGGAGCCCGACGCGCTAACCACCCTACCTCGAGGCAAATAATTTTTGATACAGCTTTAAAATTCTTTGAGGGTTGTTAATTTAATTTGATTTTTGTGTGGAAGTCCTCGTTTTCACAGAAAACTTCACCCAAACGGGAGGTTTATTTAAAGTTTTCCTTGAAATAACCATTAATATTAAATTGATTGATAGTAAATATAATTGACCGTTGACTGACTTTGGGATTAAGAAATTAAAGAACTACGGTAGAAGGCTGAAAGTAAGTTAACATCAAAGCTCTCGGGAGGCATACGTAGTATATGGCCTAGCCAGCCGAATCGCTTCGCCTGACGGCATATGACACTAGTGGCTGCAGCGTCCGTTGCCTAACTTCTGTATTCCTTATAAGTACTACTATATACTTTCCCTTATCCGCACCCAATGGTGCATAGGAAACTGAGTTTGTACATAATTGCCCTAAATCTTGATAATTTGTTACACGAAGGCAAGACGGTCAGTCTTACGCTTCAGTGCCAGTCCAAGAAATCACATAATATATAATATCCTTATGTGAAAATCACATAAGTCCTAATAAATACGAATATAATTTTTATAAAATGTAAACTGAAATAGTATTTCAAAACAGTTTATAAAGGAATTAAGTCTCGATTCGGTACAAATCATTTTCACAAAAATAGTTTACGTCCGTTCTTTGACTTCCGTAGTTTAGATATATTTTCTGAAAATTTTCGTACTCACGCTCTCCGCCATACTTCAAATATGCGATTCATATTACGGACATAGGTCATCCATAAGTAATCCGAAATGGGTCTAAGTCGCGCGATATATGTCCCGGGCATGTCATGCTGGAGGGGGTAACTTTGGACGGTGAGGTAGCTTTTGGAGGGGGGGTCGGGGATACTTTGGGTGAAGGGTTGGAAAAGGGGGGTGGAGAGGGGGCACGTTCCACTCAAGTGCTGCACTTTTCAAATATTCAAATTGCATCGTTCTACTATGAATGTTTATCATCGTGTTCGTGATTGCCAGCAGTAAAATTATTTTTTATGTTAAAACTTATTCTCTCTTATACTCGTAAGGTTTATAAAACAATTAGAACGCCAGATAAAAGCGCCCTTAAGTAATATTTTAATGTGTCCAAATCTTTGTAGACAAACACTGCATTTTATTCAGGAAAAAATTGAGTTCCTTACAGAAACGAAGATAAATAGGGGAAGAGGTACAATTATTGTTAGGAGGGGATTAGTTATTAGCAACGTGACTTTTAATTAGATTATATAAGATAAGATAAATAATATATTCTAAAAACATAATTCATTGCTTCTTTTTAAAAATATATTGATGCTAACTAGATATGTTAAGTTAACGTTAGACAATAGAGAATAAACAAAGATTGATTGCCAAAAACGCTTAACAATCTTCTCAACAGATGTTAAACCATGAGAAATTCACTTGTAATGTGATATTACAAAACGCATGTTCAACATATACAAGTTTCAAAAAATTTGTCATATATGGTTTTAAGATGATGGGCTGTCAAATGGGAATGTTGTAATACATCAAGTGGCCACTTACCCAGTCAATGACAGGTCATAAGCCCTGTAAACGCCTAGAAAATCCACATTCGTTTCCAGAGTTTCTCTGTCTCTGTTGGGATAATCAATAATAGCAATTAATATAATTTATTTTACCAAAACAATCAGGTTTTACGATTAATAATAATAATAAATAATAATAATAAAAAACGTGTTTATTCCAGCATAACTAAGCAGTTAGTGCAATACTTAGTTAGTGCATAGGTAGAATACAATCATTAATCACAATAAAAAATAATAAAGCTAAAAATAAGGTAGAATAGGTAGAATAAAAATAAATAGGTAGAATACAATCATTAATCACAATAAAAAATTATAAAGCTAAAAATAAGGTAGAATAAATAGAAGGTAGAATAGGTAGAATAAAAATAAATAGGTAGAATACAATCATTAATCACAATAAAAAATAATAAAGCTAAAAATAAGGTAGAATAAATAGAAGGTAGAATAGGTAGAATAAAAATAAATAGGTAGAATACAATCATTAATCACAATAAAAAATAATAAAGCTAAAAATAAGGTAGAATAAATAGAAGGTAGAATAGGTAGAATAAAAAAAAATAGGTAGAATACAATCATTAATCACAATAAAAAATAATAAAGCTAAAAATAAGGTAGAATAAATAGAAGGTAGAATAGGTAGAATAAAAATAAATAGGTAGAATACAATCATTAATCACAATAAAAAATAATAAAGCTAAAAAAAATAAGGTAGAATAAATAGAAGGTAGAATAGGTAGAATAAAAATAAATAGGTAGAATACAATCATTAATCACAATAAAAAATAATAAAGCTAAAAATAAGGTAGAATAAATAGAAGGTAGAATAGGTAGAATAAAAATAAATAGGTAGAATACAATCATTAATCACAATAAAAAATAATAAAGCTAAAAAATAAGAGTTGTAATTTTAAATTAAGGTGTTTGGACACACAACATTACACTCCAATGCCGCCACATGTCCAATTCCCATCTGATTAAAAACAAAGTTTTAAAAAGTTCTCTCACTCGATCAATAAGAAAAAATAAGACTTTTAATAAGTATATAAATGTAAATATTTTCACAAAATCAATTACATGTTGCAAACGATGTTTTGAGTTTTCCTGTAAGAGAGATTTAAATAACTATTTAGAATCTCGTTTGTGTTCGGAGCCCGGTATTGATCAAAGTAACCCTTTAATTCAAAGTGTCCCCAAACCACGGTACGCTTTAATAATCGAAAATGTTCTCACAATTAAGATAAGAAAACGGTTTTTATTTCTTATTAAAATAATAGAATTCTCTTTGAGCAAAAGTTTTTCTTGAATCTGGCGTCCATTCAATTCGGTAGTTGTAACATTGGAATATATGTATATAACGACAACTCCAAGTAACGGCGAGGTGATGGCAACGGCCGGCCATTTTCCGTTATTCGTTATCCGCTGGCCGTTATCTCTCGTTATATCATTTCTTTGGAAAGAAGAAAGAGACATCAAAATAGTTTGACATTGCAGCCGTCTCCGGGAGAGAAGTCCTTCCCACACTCCCTCGACATATTGGACCACTTTTCGTGTTGGCTCAATATGGGAAAAGAGAAAAGTATTGGGTGTAGAGACATCTTTGAGTGTAATCTGAAAGTTATATAAAAGTTTATGTGACCAACGAAATTAATGGTATTGCGAATCCTTTCACTTTTTTGTTTATTGATATGTATTGTATACCTATTTACTCTATATTTTTGTATACATGGATTAACCAAACTCGTAGTACAACCCGAAAGCTGGTGAATCTACATTACATTTGGAGTCGAATGTGTAATATACCTTTTGAATCGGAGCTTAAAAAAAAAGTTTTTTTTCCTCGTAAAAGCTTTTTTATAATTATCCTTATAACATAGGACCAGGTGGGCAGCGCACACTGAATGGCACTCTAAATTTATGATCTTTGAAAACTAATCCTAACTAAAAAAGTTATATAAAAGTTATAGAAGAAATGCCAAAAATGACTTCCCGCTATTTTTTCCGATATATTTTTTTTTGAAAATTGGTAACGTTAGAAAATATTTTGAAGTGCATATGATAATTTTTTGTGTCTGTCAACAAATCCGGAATATCATTTTGAAAACACCTAAATTTCAAACGCTCGCTTACAGTGGTGCCTTAAATTGAAATAAAAATTACCGATTTTTTAAAAATGATTTTAACAAAAATTAAAATATTATTGAAAAAAGAATCATTCCTATGCCCATAGATATCGAAAAATAAAATGATTATGCCTCAATCCTTTCTTAGGGTTAAACTAAAGGTGTAGGAAGATGTCAACTAAGTTCGTATATCGAGACAACATTTTCTCTCGAGTCAATCGCGTATCTGCTGACGATAAAGTTTAAAGTTAATTCGGATCTGGTTTTTCGGTCTTTTGTGTTAGCGTTAATTTATCGCTCCTGTGGTGAAATACGAGGCAGGTTGGATCAAAACGGACGGCGTGTGGGATAAACATTATCTTCTACTGTAAATACAAATATAAACATAAAGAATTTTATATTTAACATTGACAATTGTCACTGTTGGTATGTTCCTTTTGTCAATAAATACTGGGCGATTCTTGCTTTGTTTGAGTTGCTCAATCAAATTGCTCTGTACCAATAAAATATTATGACATTATTATCTGGGTACATAAATATTTTGTTCGTAGTGTTTACATATTATTTTTCCTTTTTATTATCCTGAACTTGTGGAGTGTGTAGACTTTAGATACAGAGTAAATTAGTTTATTTTATTAAATGTTAGTTTAATTAAAGGCGGCAGCAAAATAAAAAAAAACCACAGAGCACATCAAATTGTAGGGAATCAGGATTAAGGAATTATCTTACTTTTTTAGCAATTTTTTCTTTTTTTTTAATTCGGCACATTTTGCGGCCACATTTTGTACACTGCGTAAGATTTTTCTAACCTTAGAAGGTACTCCTCCATATTTACTTATTAGACATGCATATTTACTTAAATATATAAGCTTAAATTGTGATATGAGTTAAAAAATTGTTTTTATAAAAGCGCATCCAAAATCAACCAATTAAACCCAGAAAAATAATTCGCCTTTATTATTATCACTCAATAATCCACCTCTTTCAAGTTCTAGTCGTCAGAGGCAACATATTTCAATAACTAACGGTCTCAACGATCCACAACCTTCATATTACTTGAGACTAGAGAACTTCAAGAAGGATACTTGAGGCGAGTTTACACATAGTATTATTTATTCTAATTTTCTATTTTTTTGGTCGAAGTTTGTGATATTGCATTATTCGTAACGTGAATATAAAATTAATCAAACTGTGAGTTCTCTGACATTTTATTAAATTTAATATTTTTCTTATTTATTATAGAGAGTTAGAAATGTCACTGATTGTAATTAAAAAAATTGGTTCTCGGGTGAAATTTGCATTACAACACTCAAAATCTGTAGGCGAACTTTCCAAATCATTATCAAGGTTATTCTATATCCCTATGTGGAGTATACAGATTCCGCAAACTGCCTCTAAGCCAAGTGATTAGTCGTCAGCGCCAGTTCCAGTGCATCATTTAAAGTCAAATCTACGTCCCGTAATTCTAATGTAAATTGCAAATTGAAAACAACAGTCCCTTGAGGCGATTTCACGCGAAAATAGCGCTTAATAAATAATTTTATGTTTTAAGAGAATTATTTTATGCAAGTTATGATAAGATAAGATATCGAAAGGCATATAAAAATACTACTACTACTGCTCTCTCCTTTATCCACACCCAGTGGTGCATAGGGCACTGAATCGGTACACAAAGTGCAGTGTATCTTGATCATTACATGATCAGTCTCACTCTTTAGCGCTAGCCCAAGGCATCACATATGATTTTTTTAAATAGTAGAAAGACATAGAAAATGTCGTGTCAAAACTCAGCGCAAGTTTTCTTTTGTTTCCAGAATTGTCTCCTCCCGGTACCCCCTAACCCCGCCAATGCGACTTTCTTTATTAGAACAGGACCCGCTGGTTGAATTATTTGTTTGGTGTAACAAACAAAGATGTTTCGAAGCCTCGCAACGTCCTAATCCCCGCGGAGCCGACTGTTTTACTTTTATAGTTTCGGAAACTTGGGACACTCATTACGATCAGCGTACGTTAAGGACGCAGTCAACACTGAGGAACACGAAACATAACCACGCAAACTAAGATAATTTTTAATCGATGTCGTAAAACGTATTTATTTATTTCATATACTTAATTGACAGTTGAATTTTTACTCCATTAATACCTCACAAGTGCTTGAATACCTCACGGGACAAAACCCGTGCTGAGGTACTAATTTAAAATCAAATTGTGTTTATTTATTTATTGGAAATCAACAGCCGTGAGCCAAAATAATATAAATATACAATATAAGGAGCTGATAATGAGGCCAATTACAGATTTCATATTTTATACAACAATATATAATATATATAACAACAAGAAAGAGTGAAAATACTATTAAGCTCAAAATAAAATGTGTTTGTGTGGCGTGTGGTGTGGTGTTGTATTGGTGTATTTTGTGTTAGAGTAAAGAGTGTGAAGGCCTAGATTTATAGTCGTGAATTATCCCCAAGCCGAGTTCCAAACATGCTTCGCGCATTGAACCCTTTACTAAATGCAATGCGCAAAACATAACCAAGAAGTCAGCCCAGATCCTCTCCACGACCACGACCCACAGCCTAAGTGTGTAAAGATGCATCTTGCTCAGTTGTCGCTGTTATGATATTTTGTTTGAATTTATTTTTTGTGGTAGCAAAAAAATCAATTTGATTAAATCTGTGGTTATAACCTGTTCTTGTTAAGTAAATAAATATAACAAATCAAGATAAGAAAATTGTAAAATTTGCGTAAAAAACCCAACAACTATAACCATTTTAGTTTGTGTTATATTATGTAGAGTAATAATTTACTATCTATTTTGGTGGGAGGACCATTTTTTTAATGAAGCGTATATGACGTCAATCATTAAAATCTATTCAAAATTTTACAGTTTAACATCATATTCGCGTCATTAAAGTCATTACGCGACACTTATGGGTGATCTCAGCCCAGGTTCACCAAGGTATAGACATACCGCATTTACGACGCGTATATGACGTCATTCGGTAAATTATCAGAGAGATTTTCATGATTGGCCTCATATACGCTTCATAAATGCAATATAATATGTATTTTACCGACACTGTAGATCTGCTTTGATCATAGCTCTGATTTCTCAACATAAATTCTGCAGTAGAGAAAATATTGAAAATATTATTTATACCACTATCTGGCAATTATTAGTTCATAACGGAGTTCTGGTACCAACCCTTAAGTATGGAAACGAAGTATGGAGTTGGAAAAAGAAGGACGAAAGTAGATTTAATGCAGTTGAAATGCGATCTTTCAGGCGAATGTGTGGTAAAACTATGCATGATAGGTGCACTAATGTCAAAATTAGAGCAGAATGCAATTCTGAAATAAGCATTACCGACAAAATTAACGAAGGTCTCTTACGTTAGTTTCGGTTATGTAGAACGAACGGATGATGAAATAACGCCTAAAATAATATATGATGTGAGTGTGCCTGGATGTATAAGTCGAGAAAGGTCGAGAAAGACAAGGCATGATCAAGTAAAACAATCACTTGAGAGTGGGCATGTGAGAAATCGGAATAATCGACGTGCATGCAGGAGAAGATGTATGGGATTGGAGGAAGCAAGAGAAGTATGCCAGGACAGAGTGGTGTGGCTTTCTATCATCTCTACCTCTTCGGAAAATGGCGTAAATATTTCATGTTGACCCCCGCTACGGGAATCGAACCCGCGACCTCAGGCACGGTAGCCAAATGCGCTACCACTATGCTACGATGCGGACTAATTAAAAGTATTAAGGATCTAATGAATAAGTAAATAAATAAATAATAAATATTCTTCATTTGAGTCGTGTAAAGTCTACCCTCTTAAGGATGATTTCATAAATTTGTCTCGGTAACGTCCACCGAAACCAGGCAGTGAGACCTGATAATACGATACGGGATATAAAATCGGATTTAGTGGATAATTTGTGTCAGGCGTTAAGTATGTTGTCATGTACATCTGGAGTATGGAGACTAGAGACACTAATGTAACTCAACTATCGCTGACTTACCATTTCAACTGTCAAGTGGTATAGAAATTCACCGCTATGCTGCTCTAGTAATGTTTATATCAGTGTTACAGGAAGTCAGTGGTCATAATCGTAATTGTCGAAGATATGACCCAAAATTTGATATTTTAATGTTTGGGAAACAGTTCGGTAGAAAATTACACCTACAAACAGTTGAAAATTACTTACGTACGAGAAATATTTATAATTTAGATTGTAGGATGATAGTAACAGCAACACAACACCCAAATACACACAATAACCCAGAAAAACACTTCATCTGTATTCGTCTACCATTAACATATTTTTTACAATTGAAATTGAAATATTTTAAACTTATTACCTTACGTCACGTCACGTCGGTCGTGTTTAAAATAAATAAAATGGATTGTTAATTTTATGTAAAGGTAGATAGGTACGTATAACTAACTAACTAACTAACTAACCATCACGCCATTTCCCCGAAGGAGTAGGCAGAGAGGATAGAACGCCACACCACTCTGTCCTGGCATACTTCTCTTGCTTCCTCCACATTCATACATCTTCTCATGCACGCACGTCGATTATTCCGACTTCTTACATGCCCACTTTCAAGCACTTGTTTTACTTGATCATGCCATGTCTTTCTCGGCCTTCCTCGACCTCTACATCCAGGCACAGTCGCATCATATATTTTTTTAGCCGTTCTTTCATCATCCATTCGCTCTACATGACCGAACCAACGTAAAAGACCTTTCTTAATTTTGTCGATAATGCTTATCTCAGCCTTGCATTCTGCTCTAATTTCAACATTAGTGCACCTTTCATACATAGTTTTACCACACATTTGCCTGAGAGATCGCATTTCAACTGCATTCAATTTACTTTCATCCTTTTTTTTCCAACTCCATGCTTCGCTTCCATACATAAGGGTTGGTACCAGAACTCCATTATGCACTGCCAATTTAGCCTCTTTTGATAAGCACTTATTAGATACTACCGACTTTAAGGCACCATTAATTCTGTTACCGGCACTAACCCTCCTTTCAATGTCCGTATAAACATCAACGTCAACGTATAAACATAAGTAAATTTAAAACGAATTGAAAGTATTATGCACTATTGTTCATTTTTTATATCTCTACAGAGATGCAGCTTTTTTTTATTTCGGTGTTATAAAAAAGCTACCTACTTTAATTCTGTAGAAATATATATTTTTTAAATAATGCCTACTCCCGTCATGGAAAAAAATCCAGATTTGTGTGCAAGTATTTGGACATACTCAAAATGACGCACATGGTTAGGCCGTTCCTTGATATTGGGGCATGTCGCGCTATCAACATCCTTAATACCTGTCTCCCTTCATACTAATCAAATCCGCACCCTTACACTGGTAAAGTATGGATAAGGGAAGCCAGAGTGGGTAGGCACCTACCTCATCTATGCATGATTATTTTCTGATACTTCAGTATGTAGGTACCTACTTTTTTCATATATATATTTAGTGGTTGGTACGTTGGTGGGCTGTGTCGGTTAGGCTACCCATCAGCGTACGTCACTAATTGATACAGATTTATCTCGTGTCTCACGCACCGCAAGGATCACCTCGTAAGAATGATTCTCACTTCTCGGTCACAGATGATAAATCTCTATACTAAAGATGATGTAAGGTGCACAGAAAGAAATAAGAGGTACTTACAGTTTTTTGACACTACAATTAATCACAATTTATTCAAACTTAACTACTTAAAACTACGATGAATGCAAGATGCTTAAAATTAACAAGAAAATATAAGTCATAAGAAATCGTGAAAATTGATGGAATGAATCGGCAAATTCTCCGAGCAAGAAGTGCGTGCAATCGGGAACGTAGTCCAAGAGTTTTTCCTAGCGCGTTCGGCTGCGATCGGTCTCGTATCGGCTCCTAGTTCGGCTCTTGTCGGCTCCTTTCGGCTACTGTCAGAGTGCGACGTATGGCAGTATATATATATATATATATAATATTTTCGTTATCTTACTTAATGTCTTTGATTTAAAATATAAACGATTTGGGGGCCTTTAGATTCTTGACGAGTCACTAGAGAACTAATAAGAGTGAACTAATAGAGGATGGATCTTAATATTAATGCTTTTTTCTCGTTCTTTTTCAATAGTACTAATATTTCTCCCCGGGAACGATCTCATCGACTTCGGTAAAAGTCTAGAAGCACTCTATAAGCACAAGACTAGGCGTGTGCTTATAATGTCTATTCTCTACAACCAACAAATACACGTTGTATAGTATTATAGGTATGTCTATAGTTTATTAAATTTCATCTTCACAGACAGCCATGCACTCCACATAAAATTCCCCCATAGATGGCAAACTTGGACGTCGGGCACTCGACTTTCCAATATCAGTGCCCGTACCTAATAATATATTAGTGTTGTCCGTCGCAGAACTCCGATGACGCGCCGCTGAAAGGGGCTGAGCACCGCTAAGGTGCGGCGCTGCCCGCTGGCCGGAAGGGCTCGCCACTCGAGCACTGCGCGGGCTCTTTCTCGAAGCGCGACGGCCGGAACTTTTGTGAAAAAAAGTTGGATGCTGCATCCCGCTATTACAACAGATATAATATATATTATATATATATTATGTTCTGTAGTGTTTTAAGAAATGTGATTTTTAAATTTAATTAAAGAAAAAATATGAAGGCTATATTATTTTCCAGGTTTCCACAAACTGCCTTAAACTGCGCATCCCTCCTGGTCAAGTCCACGTCCCACAGTTCTGATGCAAACTGCTGACGAATTGTCAACAGCGGACGTCTAGGACGCCGAGAACCTGATGCCTTGTAAAATAGGCAAACATGGTTAAGGCTCTCGGGCGGCATACGTAGTATATAGCCTAATCAGTAGATATCAAGTGTTGCTGCGTCAGTTGCCTCATTTCTGAGTCCCTTACAAAGTCAAACCACTATACACCTAATATTCTTTTAAGACACCTATTCTCAAAACTCAGAAGTCTGCTATTTTGGGCCCTGGTTAGGTGCCATTATTCGCAGCCATAGAGGAGAACATGAGTGATGCAGGCGTATACAATATTTTTTAAATATACAAAATAATAGAGAGACAGGGAGACTTGACTGACAGGAGAGATTTACACACACCCAGGCTTGAGAAATATCACTTTAAAAGGTGCGATATATTTTTATTTTTTACTACTACTTCTACTACTTTTCCTTATCCGCACCAAATTTACAGATGAGTGCTGATATATGCGGGCCTGGAGATGATATGGGCAATTAGAGTGACGTCCGAGAGGCGAACGAGAGCTAGCTGCCGGACAGGGTCTGCTGGAGGTCCATCTAGTGATGTCCACGTGACAAGCCCGAGGCGAAAGAAGAAGAATAAGAATAAGAAGGCTAGATGGTGACAGGGAGTGCATAGAATACTACATTGGTGTGAACAGAAAGGCCTTGATCATGAAGGCATGATGATCAAATGGTCTTACGCTTGGTGTGCGCCAGTCCAAGGTATCACTTAATCCGCCCAACATTCCCTATTCCATGTCTCTTTGGCTTTATTCCTGTTTTCTATTCCGTATACCCCCGTTTCCTATTCGCGTCCACCCAGAGCGTATTCACAAGGAAAGTTGGTTCATTGCAAAAGTTCATTTGCATTGCAGTTCTGCAATTGCAAGTGTCATTAATTGGAGAAAAACGCTGATGGCTATTTGGAAAAAAAACACAGATAAGTTCACGAAAACTACATTCCTTTAGTCAAATATAAAAAAACGGTTCATTTGATCGGAAATAGAAAGTTGGTTTGGACGTTAGGAGCAAGGAAGTTGTGCTAAAATAATAATAACCTTTTTTCAATTACTGTTTTTCTGATGCTATTTATTTTATTGTTTTTACGCCCATAGGGCTTTTACATAGATATTTTTAAATGATTGAACAGTAGGTAGCTATTCATTACCGCCAGAGATGGCATCCAGACATTGTTCCCTAAAATGCACTAGATTTGTGTGGAAAACATCAATATTGTTAGTAACTTGTTAGCCAGTGCGTGCATTCTTTGTATCGGTGAGTTAGCACTGTAATTGGTCGATGATTGGCTACAGTAAAATAGTGCATTAGTACGGGGTAACTCGACCAGGCACATCGTATACTTCAATCAAACAAACTTTTAATACTTGCTGCAGACGTCGTATCTTGATATTATTACATTCTTTTAATTTTTAGATGTTTGTGTACTTCGAACTAGAATTCACTAGAAGGGCCGTTTCCACACAAACATTTTTTTAAAAAAATACGCTTTCTAGGGTTAATTTCATAACAGCACTTATTATCAAATTCCACCGTCTAAAGACTCCAGCACATAGGTCAATATACACGAAACGTCGACCGTGTGACGCAGATGTATAGTGATGACGTAGATGCCTAATTGATGACGTAGTTTTGACGTAGTGGGGGTAAGAAGACACCTTACACGGTAGTATTTTTAAAGTATGGAATATCACTTCTTTGAAATTCTTGATATTTTAGTGCAGTTAATCTTGATCATTTGTCACATGAAGGCAAGATGATCAGTGTTACGCTTCACAGCCAGTCCAAGGTATCACATGTTCTGAACGCAACACAAAAATGGCAATAAATAAATATCCATAAATTGCATAACCGTAACCCTGCTGTAAGTTTGCCTAGTGATTCGAAAATCGACATTCGCAGACCTCAGGCCATGGTAAACCAAAAACGGTGCTAACTAGGTCTACACAAATAATGAGTGGAGGCATTATTTATAAAATAAAAAAATGTGATTAAGGATACCAGTATGGTTAGTAGTAATAGTTAACTTGACCAAATCCAAGAATAAAAACGAATTACTGTCCAGTGCTCTGATATTACTGTAAAAACCTTGTAAAATCTATAATGAAATTTATCGGGCTCATATTAAATTTTGACGATTCCATGATTTTCACCTTTGATTTTCTTTTCGAATAATTTTAAAAAATTAAATTTGTTCCCTACTGATCAATACAATATACATACGTATATATATAAACCTAGAATTTCACTATAGTCAACATTTTCATACTAAAAGTGTAACAATAAAACAAAATCAAATGGATTAACAAAAACAAAACAATGCATCTTAATTATTCACAGTTGGTTTGGACGTGTCTCGAGTCTCGACTAGCAAAAAACATGTTTTGCCAGAAACTCCATGCATCGCATCAGGGGTGGTACGTGCTACGAGCTGAATTCCCATGGATCTAAAAATTCATGAGGGGAAATGCGTCTTCCTTAGCGTCCCTATGGCGTTGATGACAGTTTTTACTAGAAACTAGTTGATACCCGGTCAAATATAGGATATCAATTTATTGTAAGTGTTATTAAGGAGTGATAACTTTCTTTTTTGCATATCTATCTTGATATTTTACAAACATTTTTAATTTTTAGATTTTTTATTTAAGAAATAAAATTACTACAGTTAGTCCCTAAATTAAAGCTAATTGAACGCTTTTACGGGTCATTAGATTCTACACGTGTTATCAAAAATCCATAATAAATAAACACAAAATTACTAAACAAAAAACGAAAGTCAAAGATTAAATACCAAAACCACAAAATGGGTAAATAAAAAAATATAATATTACACCGTTTTACCACGGATGAGACCGTGAAACTCCAGAGGGTGATTTTCAATGATTTTATGAGAAAAAATATGATATAAACGTTTTTTCATCCAAAATCACAATTCTTGATTTCTTACAAAAAATGATTAAAAATATGACCATAAAATAAAATGACGCGTGTAATACCGATCCATTATTGAATGGATTCGCAGCCACGTGACCTGTAACACCATTTAACTGGCTGATGAACATTCGGATTTTGAATGTCCGCACAATGGAATGCGTTCGGACCCCATACTACTAACACGTAACCTTATCCCATCCGCCCCCGCCAAAGCGGGGCATTTCATAACAGAAGCCGTATTAAATTGTCATTATTATTAAATTATTTTTTTAAATTAATTATTAAAAAATTAGGATTTGTTCCGGATCAAAAAACTTTTAACCGGATTTTTTTTCACAAGTGGTAACAAAAACAAAAATGTATGTAAAACATCACCCCCCGGAGTTTCATGCTCAGAGTCCTCATCAAAAAACATGTTTTACGGCACGCAACAGGGGGTATATAGAATTATCTCCCATGGATCTTTCAATAACTTGTCCATCGTTTTGATCACAGTTTTGTCAAACCCCAATAAAAGATATCAAAATGTACAATGTTTTTGGAGTAAATCTTTTCTTTTTTTAAATATTTTTTTTTTTAATTTTATTTATTTTTAGTCCCCTTAAAACTAATACAAGTTTTTGTCATTAGTTTAAATAAAAACGTTAACAAACTTTATTGTTACACCGTTTCCCCACGAAAACGGGGCACGCAAATCTTACAATTCTTTCGAAAAATCTCGGATTTCTTCAAATAATGATTACAATTTGATTTGAACGCATAACATACCGTTATTTTGGCACACACATTGCACCATTTTTCAGATAGAATTTGATTTACAGGCGTTCGACCCCCCCTTCCCCGCCCACGGCCACCAAAACATAGCATTTATTTTTTTTTTCTTCTATTAAAATGATGCCCGATCAAAAAACTTATAAGGATTTGCATAAAAATCACTGTATCAACACCAGTTTTCGCGGTCTCATCGTGGGACACGGTTTAATATATAATATTTTTTTACTCGTACATTATAGTTTAATTCAAAACCACCAATTAAAAATAAATGTTAATTAAATAAAAATGTATTTTTTTTTTTTTGGGAATTATTTGAACGCCATTTTAAGAGTCGTCTTGATTCCCACATTAGCAAAGCCGGGAGAATCTGCGAGTTTACAGTACATAATAACTTTATTTTTTTCTTCATAAACTATTTAAATCGCGGCATTAAAGTATATTCTTATTTTAAGTAGGTAATTATAAATTTGGAATAAAGGTCTTAAATGTTTTATCTATAAATCAACATATAGATTTGAAAATACTTGTTTGAAGCGATTAATAAATAGGATTTACGCCAATTAAGGGCTAAACATTACAATTTTATGTTTTTTTTCAGAGACGACAATTTCTTATTAATCATGTGTTTTATTTTTAAAATAAATAAATAAAAAACTTATATAACAATCATTTTGAGTTGTACCAAATACTTGTAGACAAAAACTGGATTTCCCCATTACGGGCTAATGATTACAATTTGACATTCTCAACAGAGACGGAGAGTTGGAAGGGATTGGATAAATTAGGCGATTACAGGGCTAATGACCTGTCATTGGCCGGGGTTAGTGTGCCACTTGATGTATTAAACAACATTTAAAAATGAGTTCTTGACCAAACATTTCATTTTCGGGGCTACTCTCAAACAGTCGGAAATATCTGGACCAGAAAGTAGGACACAATTTGCAGAGAAGCGGGACTCGAACCTAGGAATTGCAAACCAGGTTATTCTGAACCAAAAAAATGTTTTTAGGCCGTTTCCCTTCACGTTTATCTTCATGGAGAATTCGCTAGATCTCGCATCACAAGCCTAGGGGTGCAAGTCCAGTAAATCAAGGGTGCCACCACGGACGGAATTTATGTCGCCATAAAATTACAAAGCAGGGTTTATATCAAGGAGGGATTCGTCTAGGAACGGACAGCGAGATAAGGTAAGTGTAAAGTGCACCAAATAATTAAATTACAAATTTAAATTTATAGTCTATTGCGAATTTAATCTGGCTATGCGGCGCGCGTGTTCGGGATACTCGGGAGATATGAGTTATGTTATTGTTTTATTATTATATTTTGGACTTATAGGTTTTGTTACTTGGACATTTATTATTCTGGGGCTAAATATATAGAAAACATAGGTACCTTATTTTAAAAAATCATACACATAGAAAAATTCTAAATATTTCGTTATTTTATAAACTACATAAGTTTTTACACTACACTTAATACATATAAATAACATATAATTTACACATTTTTAAAACTAAACTTAAGCACTTCGAACATAAAATTTAATCTGGCAATTGTTCATATTCTTATAATCATTTGGAAAACAAAATATTAAAATTTGGTGTTTCTGTTAATCGGTATTTAGGAAGTCGAATGTTTTTTCTATACCTTGTCCTATAATTATGACTATAAAGAAAATGCGATATAGATAAGATAATTAACTTTTAAAAAATTAAATAATAAAACGACCAGTGGCTAAAATTCAAAATAGATATAGATGCGCAATTCATTGAATGTTTTGGTCTTAGAAAACTATTTTATTTTTATACATTCAAATGAAAAAAGGAATCTAAATAGCATAAAATTTAAATGAAAATGTGTCTAAATTTTAAATTCTATTTGAGAAAAAAATTATTGCACTTGGAAGGTAGTAATTTTGCATCTTTATCCCTCAACTGTACTTTATTAAGTTATATGACTGCCAATTCTGGTTGAATGTATTGTTTTCTCAAATTTCATGCAGATGTATGTAAATGTTATGATACTAATAAAAACAGCACAGTGTCAGTTCATAATAAATACCGATATATATGGTGTAGCAAAACTCGAAACCAGTGAATCCTGTATCATAATATTTTTAGTCGTTTTTGTAGATTTTTAAATTTTTTATTTGACCCATAGTTTTCGAGAAAATTGAGTAAGTTATTATTATTTAATATAATCTCTTTAATCAAATAAACACCATATATTATTAGGAAAATAAAAGCAAAAAGTTAATTTAAACAATAATTCGTACAATTTTACTTAATCTACGGTACTTACGAAAGCTTTGAAAGGAGAAAAAAAAAATTTTTGATGGTCAGATTCAAAAATCTTCTTACCAAATATGATGAAGATTAACCAGTTTTCGAGTTGTACTACGAGTTTTGTTACTCCATGTATTTATGGCATCATGACACCAGCGAATATATTGAATTTTAATTCAATTATAAAAAATGCTAAATAGTCATAAAAGTGGATTTTAATTACACAAATCAAGTGCGGTAACAAGTGAATAGCTGAAACAATTGATTCTCCTCGATATTCCTAACGAATAATATATCATCGATTAAAAAGGCGGGCGATGGAAAAAAGAGCATAAGAACAAATATAATTTACCATAATTCTAAATTGTGACTGCCTGTGGTGTACATAAATCTTGGGGGTATGATAACAAAAAAGGCCATTTCGCCACCCCCAACCCTTACCGCTCCACCCCCTTCCCACGCCCTGCGGCAGCCATCTTTAAGCAATGGCAATAATAAACACTCCTTTATTATCCAAAGGGGTGGCAGGTGAAGGGTATCAGACAGTTTTAATTGCCGGCAAAAAAATCGCCAGCGCGATTAAACTTTTCGCCCTCGGCGGGGAAATAATGCGAAATGTGTATTTTTCTCACTTTGGACGGGTTGATATGCAAAATCTAAGAATGCCTTCAAATGGGCGGACTTCAAATCGAGGGACGGTGTATTTTCATGGTAATCGCGAGTATCCACCGTTTTTAGACAGCTATTATTAAACATTGTCATGTTTTAAATAATTAACTAGGTGCTCTCTTGGCCTAGATTACAAGTTTAACTTAATCGATGTGTACCGTAGTTAAAAAGTCGAAAAATCTCTTTGTAATATACCGATTACCATTATATACGCGTTACAACTGCGATACACATTGTTATCTGGGTCCTTAACAGAGTACGTACGTAGTTATCATGCCATGTGATTAAATCATGATAAAAATACTACAATATTTACATCTCAAATAGACCAGACGATATTTTATCAAAATAAATATGGATGCGTTTTCACATAAATACATAAAATAATATGGCCTATAAGTTTCGGACGTGGTTACCAATTTTTCAAGGCATCAGGTTCGTCCGGTACGGCACGTCCGCTACCGACAATCCGAAGACAGTTCACGTCGGAACTACGGGTACGTGGATTTTATTTGGGGAACGTACGGGAATTGACGGACAATCGCTTAAATTAGAGGCAGTATTTGGATTCCATATGCTCCACCTATGTGGAGCGGTAATCCATTGATGATGATGATATACAGTTCTCCTAGTAAGACTGTTGTAAAAAAAGGATTTAAATTTTTTAACCACGTCAGCAGGCCAGGATAACGGAGGGAATAACATCACCAACACACAGGCTTGAGAAAAATCACATTTACATTTTGGTTTTTGAAGAAAATGAGAAAAATTAAAAAGCATTAAAAATTCTATTACAATAATTTTTACTAACCAGTTAGTTGTTATAAACTATTTTCTCAATATGAAATCTTTTTAAAAAGCAACACTTTTAAGAATGTTTAATTACATATTTTTAGATAATTTACTTAATTTTTTTCTTTCCCCTCCGCCACTGGTCTACTTGCTAAACGTGTAATTGAAAAGTGATTTACGCGGTCCGGGCTGTCAGAAATTTTATGTGAATATTCTTTTGCAGAAGTAATCATTTTCAATTATTAATGCCCATTATATAAATAGGAAATATTTGACTTCTGATATTATTCATCTAATTTATAGTATAATTATTTAAAAAACGCCATTGGTAATAACGATTCTGGATATTATGACAATCTAATTAAATTTTCTGAATTCCATGATATTCAATTTTTTTTTTTTTACTATCGGGTAATTTCTTTATCATTACGATTTATTTTCCTTTGATTAATTTTAACGTCAAAAATATCAGTTGATTTTCCCTCCACATTATTATTATTATTTGTTAATGTATATCCCCCTTAATTAAAACAAAGGATATTATATAAAGTTACATAATTTTTGAGTTGAATTTAAGATAAAAATAGTTTTATTTACCGGCAAGAGAATGAATAATTGTATTCTAAGGTCTATTTGTTTTTTGACGTATTAAAAAAAGTTATGCTTTTAAAATTAAATAAAAAAGTGAACGTTAAAAAAAGGAGCTGGGCCGAAACTGTTGACATTGAAATTTTACAAATATGTAAATATTATGTAGGTAATAAAAATTATTAGGATATATTATTGCATTTGGCATTCCAATGCAGTGCCCTATATACCATTCAATACAAATAAGGAAAAAAGGTAGTAACATTATTTTAGCACTGACTTAACGTTAAAGTAAATATTTTATACTCATTTTGAGCATGGGCGGGGTGTTTTAAAACCGAATAACAATCAAAAGGAATTAATTTACGATACGCCCCTGTTTGCAGAATGGCATCAGCAGTTCCAGGCCATTAATGTCACCCTCAAATTATAATCATAATTTGTAGCCCATCTTTTTAATATCAAACATTGTCCCATTATTATAAAGGTACCTACCTATCTCTGTATGGACATGGGAGGGTGACCCCCAACCCCCACTTTATATAAAAATATGTTAAAAGCCTCTCCATGTAATCTGATGTTGGCTCTTCACTTTTCGCATTCATTTGAAATCCATTTGAATGGATTTCGTATCGATTCAGTTTTGATTGTAAATTACACCATTTTTATATATTTATTTGATTCTCCTGCACTGCAATCACCTATGTATCTTATCGCATTTATGACGCTTATATTTATCAATAAATCATCAAAGATATTTCAATAATTCACGTCGTATGCACGTTAAAGCTGAGATATATCTATTTACATTTAAATACATTGATGCTCGCAATGCAGATGCATGGACAAGTACCTACCAAAAATTGCATATAAATGTCATATTAATCTTCATAATATAATATATGTATTTTGGTATTTTTTTTCGCACACTACGGATATTTGTATCCTACATAAAAACTGCGACAGCAACGTTTTAAGTAAAATTATTAGCAAATTAGAATAAAATATAAATGTACTTAGAAATACAAAACAACGGTATACAACACTTACTTTATGAATTTAACAATGCGAATTTAAATTAACTTATTAATTAACTTATTTCAGAAAAAATTGAACACCTACGGATATAAATAAAGTGGCCACTTAACCCAGCCTATGACAGGTCATAAGCCCTGTAAACTCTCAAATATCCATATTCCTGAATTTGAAAAAAAAATCTACCTCATCTCTGTAGGGATATATATTTTTTTTTTTTTAAATTACGGAAATGTTGACGTTTGTAGGTATTAAAAATATCAAGAATTACGGAGGTACTTGCATTTTTAACTTGAATAATGTATTGTGCTAAGCTTGGAGGAATCACTATACTAATAATAGTGCTAAGATTATTGCCTAGTGTGCACTTTATACGGAACAGAAAACTGTACAGTTTCTATTATTATATTAAGTTATTTCGGTTATCTGATAATTATTATTTTTATGACAAAGGTCCATAAAACCCCCCTCCTCCATGGTTTGATATAAATCTGCTTGGCATTTCACGGAAAACTGTGAAGGAGACCTTTTGGGGAGAACTTTCTATGCATCGGAGACAGTAAATCACTTCTTCAGTAATGGTATTATGTTCAAGTACTCCAGATATGGGGTGCAATGGTAGAGAATATTCAAATGTGAAAATTTTGAGAAGCGTCAAATGGTTATAATAAATTTGGATAAAAAATAATATGTCTTCCCATAGAACTACCGACTCGCTAACTGTATTAAAAGGCGACGAATGATTTATGATTGAATTTAATGGCGCTTTTGGGGAAAAATTTATAATCAATTGCTTTTTAAAAATGATATTTATTAGTCATTTACAGTAATTTACACCATTTGGTTATGTAAACAATAGGTCATCAGGTACCCAAAGGTACAAATTTATATTTGTACCGTGTCGCAGTTGCCACAAATCAAGAACATTGAGATAAAAAAAAGAATGAAAAACCGGGGCTTTTGTTTTATACGCTACCTTCACAGGGGAAAATTCAAAATTGGCAAGCAAACGTGTCTGCTGGATGAGCAATAAAACTCTTCGCCTTCTCCACCAACACTTGCATGTCAAATGATTGTGCAAAACACAAAGCACTAGCGTAATATTTTGGCGTTACATAATTCTTTTCCCTTGACGGGGGACGGGAGACGGGAGACGGGAGCCACCACGAAGCCACATCCGACATGTGTTTATCCAGAGACAGAGATGAGGCAGAGAGACATTTCAAACATCAAATGCGTTTCAAGAGCACATTACCACGTATAAATAACATAAATATCCCGGGTACAAAGCCGCACAATGTTACTTAGTTAAGCAGCCATGAGTTATGGGACGCGTGAAAGATATATTGCGCACTCCTTATAACGCGGTTGTCACACGAAAAAACAGCCGTCATGTTCGGGGTGTGGGGTATCCTTTAGTCCCTTTAGTCCTGTAGTCCCCTCACAGGTAACTAACCAGGTTATTCCGAGGTCCTTGCCCCGGCGAAATATGGGACTCATCAAACAAATGTACTATTGTAATTTTATAAGGAGAGGAGGCTATAAATCTGTGCCAACATTCATCCCACTCAGCTCGACTGTGGCTACGTGTTTTGTCATGTTTCGATGTGTTTTCGTACTGAACTTTTGTTCTTTACTCGCGCGCTCTGCAAGGGATGAACGCTAAGTTGATCAGGGCGGTACAGACTGAGTGGTGATTTATTAAGTAAAACACTAATGACTTTTAAAGATGACAAATGGATTCAATATTTTAATTGTTTGTAATTACCTACTCAATTATTGCCTTCATCAATATTTTACTTGATGATGTTTAAAAGCTCTTAAAAGAAATGTGTTTTTTTTCGTCTTAGATAAAACATATAGCCGTATAGCAGTAGCAGCACCGGCTCTAATATCTAACAGCTTTGCTGATAACGCACACATTTAAAAAGTATTCATAATGACAATCCCTTAGAAAAATTATTACGAAGGGATGGTCAATTCTCGAACCGAATCGATTCTCAATTAAATGTGTCATCTTTGATATCAAGTCAACGAACATTAACATTATATTATATGTGTTCACTGTGAGCTCCCTACGGTAATATGATTTTTTAAAACAGGTAGGTTCCTAAATAGTCATCATGCATTAAAAGAAAAAATATGATTTACATACGTACGTATGTACTTAATTGAACTGCGAAATGTTTGTGATTCAACTCCTAAATTAAATTCAGCGCCATGTTGGGAAACTATTTTATTAGAAGATATGTTTAACATTTTTGCTATAATGTCTTATGATGTATTGGAGTTAACCGTATGGTAGAATGTAGAATCTGTGATATAGGTATACGCTAGGTTGGTCTGGTTATTTTCGCCTGATCTCATCTCAGCCCAGAACCCAGAAAGAATGGCCGCCGTCGCTTTGAGTTGATGTTCTGATTTATTGCTTCCTTTCATAATAATTTGCAAAAGTATACAAAGACGACGACTTTGAGCGTTCTGAAAGACGTGCCACTTTATGTGTGGGTCGTGACGGCTGTGGGAAGGATTCAAACTTTTGAATTATTGACTGACATTTTAATGGCGAAGGAAACACTTAAGTGATGTGCTTTTTTGTCATCGAACATCACACAGAAGCTTCTGTGACATTCTGAAACTTTTAATAAGGTTAATTAAGACGCATGGTTTATTGCGATATACTTGCGCTTATTTTTATTATAACGAGCTTAGCAGATTTTAGGATAACTATGTTGGTTACTTGGAAGAAAATATCACTAGGCAATAAATTCGCCAGTGTACATCAAAATTGTACATGAAGCTAAATAAAAATAAATAACTTAGGAAGATTTTATCAAAAACTGACTCGTTAAGAATGTTCCATTTTGAAGTATTTTTCATGTAGTAATTTATTTATTTATTAAAATAACGGCATAAAGCCTTTTACATGTTTATACAAGAAAAATAGAAATAATAAAAGAACAAACCATGTTAGAGAAAACAATAGTTACAGTTTTATACGTAATATTATAAAGTAAAGTTAAAAAGCCTTATGAAACTGTATTAAGTTGGTAGGTTCATACAGTAAAAATAGTCATATTACATGCAAATATTTGTACGAGGTTTTAGGGTTTATAATATTATGAAATTTGCCATGGGTATTTGATAAAAATCTATTTATGTTAGTATGTTTTTTTAAAATTCAATAAAAACTGCTTGCCTTTATGTAGGTAACATATTTATTCTTTATGTACTTATATAATAAAAATAATAAAAATGACCCATTCCAAAAAGTCGTGTGTATTTTCCTTGAATTAACCGAATCGTATATTTGTTTATTCATTTGATCAAGATTATTTTCAAATATGCGAAAAAAATATTAATTAAAACACGGAGGTCCATATTTATTATTGTTTGAATAATATATCATCGTTGAATTTCGATACAATTGATTATTCTCAACCATACAATTACACATTTGTTACACTTAAGCCTAAATTCCCCTGAAGATGTAGATAATCCGGAAGGTAATTAAAACGAATTCGTCACAACATCGCGGAAACTTCGACAAACCTTGTCCAATTGGTGATGGACTACATATATTATACATAATGTGCAATCAATTATATTTGATAAATAATTTGTAACGTGACAAGTATTGATGATTTTTAAAACATTGAAAAGTAAATTTAATACCACAAAAGTATTATTCGAACAATTATTAGGTAAACGGCAGTTAATTGTGCATTATATTTATTATTGTGGATAATTTCAGTACGTACGTAAGTTCCATTAAAGCACGAACGCCCGTTGCGTTGTATAGATTTTCTTTATCGTGTTTATAATTTTAATCAATACATTTAAATTAATAGCCAAACACAACAGATTTCTTGGTAGGTACGCGAATTTAAACACATTCAAACCATTGTAATTAGTATATTATTCGATTTGATGCTAAACTTGAATAAATTAACATTAACATTCGTTTTTAAACCGTTGTAATTATATCTAGTCTAATCAAAACACAATTCTAAATACCATTTACTGTCTAAATCGATAGAAGCAAAACTGGCAGTACAAAACGGAGTTCGGGTACCAACCCTTATGTATGGTAATGAAGCGGGTGTTGGAAAAAGAAGGATGAAAGTAGACTGAATGCTATTGAAATGCGATCTCTCAGACGAATGTGTGGTAAAACTATGTATGATAGATGTACAAATGTCGAAATCAGAGCAGAGTGCAAGGCTGAGATAAGCATTATCGACAAAATTGAGAAAGGGCTTCTACGATGGTTTGGTCTTGTGGAGCGAATGAGTGATGAAAGAACGGCTAAAACAAATGCTCCTGGATGTAGAAGCCGAGGAAGGCCGAGAAAGACGTGTCATGATCAAGTACGACAAGTACTTGAAAGCGGACGTGTGAAAAGTCGGAATAATCGGCGTGTGTGCATGAGAAGATGTATGAATAAGGAGGAGGCGAGGGAAGTGTGTCAGGACAGAGTGGTATAGCGTTCTATCCTCTCTGCCTACCCCTACGGGGAAACGGCGTATTGGTTAGTTAGTTGGTTATTTACTGTCTTATTTTACCAGAACTTTATAGCACTAAAATCATGCTAATAGTCAAACTGTTTCAGCTATTTATTACTCGTATTAGCAGGTTGTTATACCTATTACACTATGTAAGGCGATACAATATGGGTTTAAACGCTTTATGTCAAAACACTATTGTGTTAATAGCTCGGGGTTTGTTCTTTTTCTGCGGTAGTACGACTGTGCTAACAAACCGCTTTGAGTGAAACACCGGTTTTACGATTCCCACTTTACGACCTCCTTGAGATACGAGTAGGTGCGATATTCCGAGCCCTTGCCTATTTCGGAACACGCGAACTAAAGAACGAAGTATAGGAACGCTGTGCATAATCTTGTTCAGAACAGGTTGACGTCAAAGATGTACGAAAAAGCACCCTACCGAATATTAATAACAGTATTTTTATGCTTTTTAGTACCTATTTATGGTGATTTTTGTTCGTCTCGTGGTATAGTGGTAGCGCATTGAACTGCCATTTGTGAGGTGGTGGGTTCGATAAAAAATATAATTTAACTGTAAAGGCATTACAATAGTATATTATGTTATGCGCTTGCTAGCTGCAATCTAACCTCATTAAGAGCATACTCCACCACGCGACTCGCGGCCGCTTCCCATACAAACGTACTCCTCGATTTTCTTCCTGGTATTTAACATTAAAGGAATGATTTTCTCACACATTTTGGAAATCGACCAGATGCGTGTCTTATTTTTTTAATGTGTTAAAGGAGATAAATAAATTATTATTTAAAAAATAAGACGATAGAAACACGCACCTGGTTGATACCTAAGATGTGTGAAAAAATCATTGCTCTAATGTTGAATTCCAGGGAGAAAATCGAGGAATACGTTTGTATGGGAAAGCGGCCGCGAGTCACGTGGTAGAGTATGCTCTTAATGTACAGCGCTCTTGAGACGTTTTTCCATGAAAATAACTCTATCCTAAAATAAATTAATTTAATTAAATGACCTAATAATCATAATAATCAGTTGAGCGTCCTTTACAAGTGAGGGTACGGGATTACGCTGTCGGTTCGGCCCTTGAAACAATTTTTTGAACAAATAATATTTCTTCATGATTTTGTTTATTCAAGGAGGCCCAAACCGATCTTCTAAGCCTCCGCCTTATCACGAACTCCAGAACGCATTAAAAATCGGAACTTTGATCTGGAATATGAAGAAATCGCTTTTTTTAAAATGACAAGAAACAAATATCATGATCACCATATCATTTCATATCCGCTCCGTATGTGGAGCATATGGATTCACAAACTGCCTCCAAGCCAAGCGAACGGCCGCCAGTTCCCAGACTAATACCCGCTTTATATGGGACAGTTTCTTAATGTTGTAGTAAACTGCGCCATTTAAAGTGTGCTTAATACTATTGCAGCATATGATTTTCTTACGAAAAATTTACACTTATTAATAAAAAATTAATAAGGTTTACATGTTCTGAATTAGACTGAAAAACTCTTTATAACTCTTGCAATAAAAAGTCTAGGAGTCCTCCATTCCCAAAAGGTTTGCACCTCTAATGGTATTTTAAAAATATGAAAATATAAAACCTAACGTATTATCATAAGAAAATGAAAATAGTACCAAATTAGGAACAGTATCTACGTTTGTAGCTACGCGATTAAAATACAACAGTGATAAGCCGGAGTGTTGTAATTTTAGCTTCTGATTGAATTATCCCGAGTTACCATGTTGAATTTTGACTAAGACAATTATTGTTTTATCTTGTATGAGGATCATTCTGCTAAAGCGTTTAATAAACAAACGGTTTATTTTTCGTTTACTTACTACAATAATTTATCGGTCGATTAGTTTGTTTTGGACTTGAGTTTGTGTATTGCAATAAATGATCGTGTGTTTTATGTTAATATCATAAACGTAGATTTTTTAGTCTCAACTCGAGGACTGGGGATTATCTCGACATACCAAAGTGTATGAATTATAAGTCCTTAGATATGTCGTTTAAGCTAAGCACTTGTCGGTTTTTTTTAGCGGTCAATCTTTGTTTTTAAAAGATTTTTAGAGTAAACACAACTTATTCTTCCGGTAAGAAACATTGTGGCGTGTGTCGCTTTTTGATACTTTTTAGGTGAGCGAAAAAACGAATTGAAAAAATCGCATTACATTTTTAATAGCATATGTTTGAGGTGGCCATTTATTTAGTATACAAAAAAAAATTTTTTCGCGATAATATTTTAATTGGATGTTTTTGTAACGTAAGTCGTGTTCGTAATTTTTGTAGTTACGATTCCATAAATTTAAAGTTTTTCCATGATTGCCTTTGTTACACCAACAAGTTTGGAAGCGGAGTAGGCATCTTCGGCTGTCTATCTTTTGAAATATACCTAGTGATACTAAAATCATTTTCTTTTTCTAACTATCACTCTAACAAAGTCACAGCAACGGAAGGTTAACGAAAAAAACAATGTATTTTACTTTTTGAAATAAAATTAAAATCACTTTGTTTTTTTATTCACTTTTTAAAAAACACTTTTCAAAAAACAAAGTGATTTTTATTTTAAAAATAGTTTACAATGATTTACAAAGTTAATGGTGATAATATAAATAACAATGTATTTCATTTATGACTATTTAGTCCAATACATCGTCATTCCATATTACCAATCCCGAAGATTATTGTTACTTTTTTCTCACCCCACACCTCTCCATGACGCAGCTCCATACCTAGCGAGTTGCATTTTTATGTTTGAACGAAACTGGCGTTCATAGTCCACTTTCATCCCCTAAATCCCACCCTGACGAGCCCTTACCCGTCCGGGTTCCTACAATGACATTGGGTCTAAAGGAGTGTAAAATTTAGGGTCAAATTTTTATGTGTGTGAAATTTTATTGATTAATTAACAAGTTTATATATCTGTTCACTTTTGAGTAATGCAGTGCCCTATGCGTTATTGGGTGCGGATAAGGAAATGTAGTAAGTAGTAGTGGTTGTAGCTTTAGGAAAATTATTTAGGATTTTTAAAAGAAATTAGTGTCATTTAATAAAAATGACTGAAAATAATTCTAAAAAAAATACTATAATTAGTTTAATGCAAAAATGATGTTATATTGCTGTTTTGCTTTGATTATTAATAATGAATAATGGATTTAAGTGAATTATGATTATTTTACTCCCCTGAAAATCATTAGTAATTATTTTCACCCACAGATGGTGGTAATGTTAGTAAGTTGTCACCGCGAGGTGTGGGTCTCGGCTAAGCTCTAACACTGCTACTGAATAATGTTATATGATTGCCTATGGTGTAGGTGTAGATGTGTACTTTTCGGCCGTCCATCTTTCGCCTGTCACTTCCTTTTGCTGATCGCAAAACTCACGTTAAAAATTATGGCCCAGGGGCGCAGCGGAGGAGAACAAAAACGATAGATCTTAGAATAACGATTGAAAAAATGTTTTCGGAAAATTCTGCTCATGTTTAATAACGATACTTATTTCTCGAGGAGATGTGAAACATAAAAAATAACTCTTTAGTATTATTCAAATGCCAATAGAAGAAATGACATAACTGAACAAAAAGACTTGAAACGATTGTGCTCAAAATGTTTGTGCTTTTCCCGGGAATCAAACTTGAAACCTTTTTGATGTGAAGCAAGCGTTTGCTCCTATTATACATTACTTTTGAC
Organism: Micrasema minimum; assembly: GCA_022494985.1. Lineage (NCBI taxonomy): Eukaryota > Metazoa > Arthropoda > Insecta > Trichoptera > Brachycentridae > Micrasema > Micrasema minimum. The sequence goes on from JAGVSP010001096.1 coordinate 123,016, forward strand.
GTGATAACGTCTAATAAATCGATGAACCCCGGCTGCACACACGAAAAAGCATGACTCATTGTCACGTTCCGCCTGAGCCGAGTGTGCAAGCGAGAGCGCGGAACAAGCGATAGAGAGGCACGATCGGCCCTAAGCGTTCGGTTTGTGACGCATCTATCTCTATTCCACTCTTCCATCGGCCGATGCGTCCGAGTAGAAGGAGACAGCAGCAGCACATAAGCTACAAAGTGAAAGTGAAAATATTAATATTTCACGTGTGATACCTTGGACTGGTACTGAAGCGTATTACTGATCATCAAACCGTCATGTAATAATATGATCAAAATACACTGCACTTGGTTTACCGATCCAGTGCCCTATGCACCATTGGGTGTGGATAAGTAGTAGTAGTAGAAGTCAATTTTTTTTTGAGTAAGAAAATAGGTACTTACGTAAATATAAGTAATAATTTGAAATCATAAAAGAGGTATAATTATTAAGTGTTATTTTAAACATAAAATTATAACTGTTATTTCAAGTATTGGAAGAGCAGCTGTAGGTAGTTATTTTGCGTTTTATCCTCTGCCTACCCTTTCGGAGAAATTATGGAGGCGTGATGATTATTTTCTTAGTTAAAATACCTAGATTAATTTTGTTTGAAGTATTATAAATGCTTTGGATAAATTGATTCCACATTGGAGTCTTTAAAACCCTTTTTCCCGTAAAAGTTCTGAAATATATTTAATTTAGATTGTTAATTTTGTTTCGGTGAGATTGCACCACTGAAGAAAGACCATTCAGTTTGCTATCACCAGCCCCGACATACGCCACCCCGAGGAACCTTTCGTTTCACTCACACTTCCCATGTTCACATTCACTCACCATCCACCCCCTGAGCCTAAGGGCCCTATGCTGGAGTCTTCGTCATCAATTTGTGTTCACAAAACTCATAAATAGATTTTTTAGATGTTCAATTATTTGTAGTACCTAGGTTTAAAAAAAATCGAGACATCCAATTTTAAGTACCTACCGTCTACCGTTAGTATTTAGGAATTTTTAATTGCAATTTTATCGTTTATCAAGACTTATAGTAAAAACTTAGGAATAGCCACCTACAAGATTTCCAGTACGTAATAATTAATAATCTGGGGGCCGATCGCTTGGCTTGGAGGCAATTTGTGAAATCCATAAGCTCCACATAGGTAGCGGATATGGTATGGTATGGATATAATAATTATAGGTTGAAAAAAAACTTCGAAATAATTTGCTTTTTTTAGCTTTATTGGTCTAATCTCCTTCAAAAATGATATTTGCTATTGCAGACTGTACAATCTGTACATATACAAAATAATAACTAATCGGCGGCAGCGCGATAACATGCTTTAGTTTATTAACGCCAGTTGCTCGATCACAGATCACTATCGACTCGGTAATAAGCGACGTGATAACGATTTCTTAACTATGGATGTTTAACGTTTTCGCGATCACAATGGAACACGCGTTAAAAGTTATCGATCGGGATTATTAAACGAGCGCTTCTAGTCGCGAGTCATTTCCCGAGATATATCTTATTCGCACATATCTTCATTTAATCTTTCTCGAGTGCCGTATTGCATTTAGCCGGTTTTCGGCAAGCCAAATATTGAGAAAAGCAGTCGACATAATAAACAATCCGACAAGCGCGTTTGACGTTCGGCCGCGATATCGCGTGCCGAGCATCTCCGAACGTTGCTTCGGCAATGCTCGGCTCGGCGAATGTGGTATGGAACGTATGCTCATTGTGATCGGTCAAATCGTTAGCGTTAGCACGATTTTAACTACGTCGGTAGTTATCTGTGATTGAGCAACTGATACATCTAGTGTGGACATCTAAAATAAAATAAAAACACAGAAAATTGGCATATTACGTACTAGTTGATTCTGCTAATGTGTAATTAATCTGATCGTTTACAAAACTTCACACGTTTCCTGTATACGCCTGCGAGCCGGCTGAGGGGAAGAGCAGACGGGCATAACTCAAGGCGTTATCCCTGCCAGCCTCCGAAGACATTTTCCTCCGACGAAAATTACTGCCGATTGGGATTTGAGATTAGTGCGCCTCCGTGGCTGAATTATCGCCTGCTGAGGAGGTGAAATGTACCAGTATCCAGAATACGGGACAAAGAGTCCGCCTATTTGGGAAACGCTCCCCGAACAAAGTAAGACTTTAAATTTACAGGTTCTTATTGTGGACGAAGATCATCCAAAATCTATCAATACAAGAAATATTAATTAACAGTAGATATGTCATTGCTAAGAAGGTGAAATGTACCAGTATCCAGAATACGGGACAAAGAGTCCGCCTATTTGGGAAACGCTCCCCGAACAAAGTAAGACTTTAAACTTACAGGTTCTTATTGTGGACGAAGATCATCCAATATCTATCAATACAAGAAATATTAATTAACAGTAGATACGGGACAAACTGTCCTCCAATTACGGAAACGCTCCCAAAATAAAGTAAGACCTTAAACTGGACTTTAAACTGGTTCAGTTATGTACAAAGATCCTCCAGTAACTGTTTAATAAAATGTGGGAATGTTGACAATTCATATCGCCTGCTGAAGAGGTGAAATATATATATGAGGATCCAGAATGTGGGATTAGGAAAACGCATAGGAAACGCTCTTGTTAAAGACAAGGATTGTCCAATACTTGGTCAATATAAAGTAGGAATGTTTACAATCGATATAATGAACATAAATTTTCCTTGAAATCCAAATGTTGTGTAGCTTTATGAGTTAATCCTCAATAATGCCTTAAAATAACAAAATTACAATAGGGTTCTTCCCGATAGCACGAATATTCTTAAAAACGTTATATAATATATTAAAGTATATTTTTACATTTCCAACGATAAAAAAAAAAGATCAAAAATGTTGTTTTCAATTATAAATTTTTATTTTAAAAACACGAAAACACGAATGATTTTTAACGCCCGTTATTGGTTAATGACGTCATACCCGTCCACCATGAAAGGCGTGAAATTCATTACGAAATGAGCGTCCATATTGCTGTGACGTCACACCGCATGCGCGCCAAATGGAGTATTTACGAGCGATTTGAAAAAGCGCTATTTCAAACCGTGCTAAAAAATTCATATGACATAGTAATTTTTTTTTTTAAAAAATCCTTGATATTGTAATTTTTCAATCAATTTTTTAAAATAAAAAATAAAAAATCGGGAAGAACCCAATGGAAGAAAGTGTGTACAATGGAAGAAATTTTTGATTTTTGTATTCTCACCAAGAACCCGGAGCCTCCGGATCGTGAGTCTAGCATTTTAGGCATTACGCCGCGCGCCGTCATTATTATACATTACATACATTTAGATAGTGTACCTTTATTTAATCGGCACCTGATGCAGTGTCGGCAAACGCGCTGTTTGTT
>JAGVSP010001097.1:0-70720 GCA_022494985.1 Micrasema minimum
ATTTTTATTTCCTTAACTTAAATTTACTTCTAAAATGCTTAGGTACAATCTCAGAAATAAAAAGATCTGAAGTCGCGAGATTTGACTCCTCTACATTTTTTTATTATTATTAACGCTCTCATCGAGAGCCATTTGGTTTAGATATCGTTTGTGTGATGCAATATTTTGTGAGGGTATTCCTAAATGTAAAAAAAAAAAATCATTTCCATTTGCAGAAAATCGATCTTCATACTAAACATTGACGCTATGTATAATAAAAGCATATTGAAGAACAGAAGACTCCTTTCATGAATATCGAGGTTGAACCGGGGATTGGCGATGTAGGAGATATACTTCATACTGGGGAAGGAGCACCATGTCCCGACATGGGTCAAGTCCCACCCGTTGCTGTTATTAAGGCTGAACCGAGAACTGACGACATAGAAGATAGCAATCTTAGTAAAGAAGGGAGGCTGTGTCTCGCTGCTGTGAAGTCTGAACCGGGGACTGGGAATGCAGGAGATATTCTCCTTACTGGGGAAGGGGCGCCGTGTCCCGACATAAAGGAAATCCCAGTTGTTGCTACCATCAAAGTTGAACCAAATGTAGAAGATAGCCATCTTAGTGAAGAAAAGAGGCTATGTCTTGACACTGTAAAGGCTGAAGCACTGACTGGGGATAGGGATGATAATATTAATAGTGTGGAAAGGGCGCCATGTCCCAGCAGTAAGTTTACATAATAATAGTTCTTCCATAATATTTTTCTTGGTTTTTTTAAAGTACAACGGCTTTCTGTTGCTCTATCTAGTATTTTTCTGTGTGGTGATTGATAAAATAGCTAGTTACTATACAGGGTGTAACAAAACTCGATGTACATACCCGAAAACTGGTGAATCTACATCGTATTTGCACACGATTGTGTAATATGACTTTAATCTGAGCTTGAAAAAAAAAATTTTTTTTCTTCTCACAAAAGTTTTCATTAGTATGGCAGATTAAGTAAAATTGCTCAAATTCTTATTAAAACGCGTTTTTTTTTCTTTATGGATAGTATTAATTTGACTATATACATGATATTTGATAATAATATGCAAAAAAAATCGGAAAAAAAATCAACTTCATGCTCAATTTTCTCGAAAACTAAAGGTTAAATCAAAAAATTTTATGCTACAAAATCGACTCCAAATATTATGTAGATTCACTCGTTTCCCGCTTGTACGTCGAGTTTTGTTACACCCTGTATAAGAAACAATAGTGCGTAAGTTGTTTTTATCAACTTTTTAGGGGCCTATTGAAACTCAATGGTTCAACATGTTCATTGCTCATGTTTTGCTTTTTGATTGCAAGGTTTGATTAATTCACAAAAATTACAATAATTAATGAAAATATCTTTGGACATATTTATATTTTTTACGCAGTGTTGTAAAAGTGATTTTTATTTTATTTTTTTTAGCTTCTAGAACTACCGAGAAGCCTCTTACCATCTCAGAATGTAAAATTGAGCGTGATGGAGTGGATGATAAGAAAACCCACAGAGAAAGACGATTCTCATGCTCCGAGTGTAGTTCTACATTTTCATATAAAACAAATTTACTAACTCACCAGCTTACCCATTCTGGTGTAAAACCTTTTCCATGCGCCGAATGTAATTCCAGATTTACGACAAAGACCAATTTACGAACTCACATGCGCACTCATTCAGGCGATAAACCGTTCTCATGCTCAGAGTGTGATTCTAAATTTTCACAACAAAGTAGTTTGAAAACTCACAGGCTTCTTCATTCGGGTGTGAAAGCATTTTCATGCCCCGAGTGTGATTCTAAATTTTTACAAAAGTGTCATTTAAAAACTCACATGCTCACTCATCATAGTGGTGAGAAGCGATTCTCATGCTCAGAGTGTGATTCTAAATTCTTACAAAAGTGTAATTTAAGAACTCACATGCTTATTCATACTGGTGAGAAGAGATTCTCATGCCCAGAGTGTAATTCTAAATTTGCACAAAAAAGTATTTTAAAATCTCACATGCTTACTCATTGTTCGGATAATTGTTTCAAAACTTCACAAAAGGGTTGTTTGAACACTCATTCAGCCGTTAAACCGTTCTCGTGCTCCGAGTGCAATTCTACTTTTACACGAAAAGGTCATTTGAAATCTCACATGTTGACTCATATGGGTCTTAAACCTTTCCCGTGCTCTGTATGCGATTTAAAATTTTCACAGAATAGTCATTTAAAATCTCACATGTTGACTCATTCAGGTGCGAAACCTTTCTCATGTACCGAGTGTAGTTCAAAATTTTCACACAAAAGTTATTTGAAATCTCACATGCTTACTCATTCAAGCGTAAAACCGTTTGGGTGTCCCGAGTGTGGTTTGAATTTTTCGCGAAATAGCCGTTTAAACACTCATATCCTTACTCGCAAGAAAAGGTGAGATCAAGGCTAAATTCAAATAATAGTTCCTTTTGCAACCAATTTTGACATAAAAGGAACTATTATTTGAATTTAACCTTTTACGATGCAACCGTTCCTTAACCCTGCGTTTGTCGCTAGGCAAATACGTACACAAACGGTCGCTACCGGGTAAAAGTGACCACATTTTTTCATGGCTCCTTTTCGGAACACTGGTATTTTATTTTGTTTATTTGAACAATGAGCTACAAATAAAAGGCCACTTTTATGATAAACAACGTATTTACTTATATTTAAGGCACACATATTAAAGAGATCTAAAATTTCAACTATTTTCTAAATAATCTTAAAAACATAACAATAATCTAATTTTTTTCTTAAGAAGTATGCAAAATGAGATAAGACTATCAAAATAGATGGAAAAAACTTATAAACTGAAATAAATAAATTGTCCTTTTATGCTTAAAATTCTAGTGGTACCGGTCGCTACCGGGTATTTTTCACCCACACCTATTTTACACGTCCGATGTGGCCGAGCGCGTGGCGGTAAATGACCGCCGCGCGGGGAGGGATTCTCTAATTTCAATGCCGAAAAGTACCCAAAGCGGCGAGTTGCCGAATTGTGCAGAAAAAAAGATACACATGTTTTTATTACCTCTGTGGTATTTTTTACCCGGTAGTGACGAACGCAGGGTTAATCGCTCGTGTTGGTACTGTCCTTTGGAGATGTAAGAGTTTAAATGTATCTTTCGGGTAAGGTAACCTTAACAAATAAAACAAGTATTCTTATCAATATTATATTGAACACAATAAATCACGACATATTCACAATTTTATAAGACTTTTTACAAATTATTACATTATAACCCTATCCCTTCGTGTGCACATTTGATAGTCTCTTGCTAGCCTAAGTATGTGACGGCATCAGTTTATTCAATAACATTTCATTTTATAAATACACATAATGTTGTTACTGGAGGGTTGAAAATAATTCAGTTGAATGTTTGACATTACAATATAAATATATTTATAGTACTGTAATACAGTGTAACTTCCATGTAGCGAAGTCGCAAAATCCCAGGAGAAAAGTTCGTTATATAGAAATTTGCTATATAGAATACATGCAAAATTTTGAAATTCGTAAGGGCAAATTAGGTTTTTTTTACATTTTACTATCATTATTTTCTAAAGATTTAGGGAAATACTATGTGCCGCTGGGTAGTTGACCACAGAAAAAGTTATTCTTTATATTTACGTATTTAGTAAAAAAAATGGTTTTTCCGATTTAAATTTCTATGATAAATATTTCAGCAAGTGTCAATCTGTAAAATGGCTATGTATCGTGTCGAAAAAACATCGAGTATTTTAATCCTTACCATCTGTGCATTTTTTGTCTTCGACGATCCTAAAATGAACAATGGATGAATGAGAGGTTTTATTATGGACCGGAGAAATTCCTAGTAAAAAGAGTGTTGGGTAATATTGCTGCATTTTACACAAAATTTTATTGATTTAGCAAAATGTAAAAAATTTTACAAATCTCAAAGACTTGTATATAACACGTTGAAAAGCTTCATTGGAAGAAAAATCTAATACAAAAAATAAGAATACCATCACACTTGAAAAATAAATATCCATTCGCTCCAGGATCCTGGATTTTTTAACTATTACGTTAAAAATCGAAAGTAAAAGTATGAATTTTTAAATAAGAGACTTTTTATTATGGAAGAAAGAACAAATGTTAATAATTTTAACTATCACTTCGGATTTTCAAACAACCCAGCCTAAGACTCAATTTTCAAACACTAGCCGCAAAGAATTACATCAAAATAAAATTTAAAATTGAGACATGCGCATATATGAGAATGCATAATATTTTTTATTAATGTGACCTCCAATATTGTACAAACCAAGATTACTGCTGCGACCAACTGAAGTACAAAAACACTAATCGAAATTTCAAATGCACACGTTACCAAACGCCCCACACGAGCATACTGGAGTTGTCTCACTGCGCGTCGGCCATGAGGGTGTCGCTGTAGGCCAGTGCCCAATAGTGCTGGGCGTTGTAGCGGGACAGGTGGTCGCGGGCGGCGCGCTCCGTGGGGCACACCTTGAAGCGCACGTCCCCGAAGCAGCGTGCCAGCTGGCTCCCCTCCCACACGAGCGTACAAGAGTTGGGCACGGGGTTGCCGTCTCCGTCCTTTACCGAGTCCTCTCCCCACTTGATGCGCTGCTGCATAAGTCTGCCAACAGAAATAAAGGTTTAGAGACTTGGCGACCTGACGAGGCTATTGTGGTTCCGTGTCCTCTGCACATCCCCTCGTGTGAAGAGAACGTACAGAAAACACCACAGAGAAGTCTGATTCGTCACATTCAATGTGCATAATAAAACTTCTATTGTTCTGTGTGCAGGCTACGCCAAATGATGTTCGGAAGGTTTACTTACACTTTTTTATTACACAAGGATGAAATACAACACCAAGAACTTAACTAACTTAATCTTTTCCAAAAAAGAATTAGATTGGCAAAAATGAAGTTAAACTCAAAGAACATACAGGGTGTAACAAAACTCAATGTACAAGCGGGAATCCAGTGAATCTACATAATATTTGGAGTCGATTTGTAGAGTAAAATTTTTTGATTTGACCCATAGTTTTTGAGAAAATTGACTACTAAGTTGAATTCTTTTTTGGAAGTTTTTTTGGCAAATTGTTATCAAATATCATGTATTTAGTCAAATTAATACTATCCATATAGAAAAAAAAAAAAAAAAACGTGTTTTCATAAGAATTTGAGCAATTTTACTTAATCTCCCATACTTACGAAAACTTTTGGGAGAAAAAAAAAATTTTTTTTTTCAAGCTCAGATTAAAAAGTCATATTACACAATCGTCTCTAAATACGATGTAGATTCACCAGTTTTTCGGGTTGTACTACGAGTTTTGTTACACCCTGAATAAGCGGAGCGATGGGTATGACGAATCTTAATTCGTTTTCTGGTCAACTGACCACGCCGCTTTGTGAGTTTTCGCTGGAGTTCAGCTACCCTCCGTGCGTGACCTTTTAATCTGTTGACAGATGGCGCTAGTTGCCGCCACACTATGAACGCTTACTGCTACGTTCCGGTAAATAAACTTAACCAACCTCTTGAACTTGGAGTGTTGCTTGGGCCCACCCTCTGTGACGACCAGACAGCAGCCGCGGTGGAGTATGACGGCGCCCGTCATGTACAGCTGTTCCATGTTCTTTTCCACCTTAATTTCTTGGCCGCGCACTCAAACAGGTCTCGAATCCTGCAAAAATGAAAATATATTACAAATTTGATTAGTATACAAGTGCCTGGTCGAGTTACCCGTAGTAATGCACTATTTTACTGTAGCTAATCATCGACCAATTGGGTTCTTCCCGATTTTTTATTTCAAAACATTGATTGAAAAATTACAATATAAAGGGAATTTTTTTTAAATTTTTACGATGTCATATGAATTTTTTAGCGCGGTTTGAAATAGCGCTTTTTCAAATCGCTCGCAAAATCCTTCATTTGTCGCGCATGCGGTGTGACGTCACAGCAATATAGGCGCTCACTTCGTAATGAATTTCACGCTTGTCATGGTGGACAGGTATGACGTCATTAACCAATAACGGGCGTTAAAAAATCATTTGTATTTTCATGTTTTTAAAACATAAATTTATAAATGAAAACAACATTTTTGATCATTGTGTTTTATATCGTTGGAATTGTAAAAATATACTTCAAATATTTATAACGTTTTTAAGAATATTCGTGTTATCGGGAAGAACCCTATTACAGTGCTAACTCACCGATACGTAGAATGCCAGCACTGGCTAATAAGTATACTAACAATATTGATGTTTTCAACACAAATCTAGTGCATTTTAGGGAACAGAGTCTGGGTGCCATCTCTGGCGGTAATGAATAGCTACCTACTGTGTAATCATTTAAAAATGTCTATGTAAAAAGCCCTATGGGCGTAAAAAAACAAATAAATAAAATATACAGTTAATTCTCAGTTCTGTGGTAGATGGCATGGCACCATTTGTCGATTTGTCTCACCTGTAGACGCCGACCTGCACCCCGAGGGAGGTGTCCTCCCTGAGGCGGGCCGCCCGGCGCTCGCCGCGCTGCTCGCGCGTGAGCTTGCGCGCCGCGTTGGCCTCCTCGTGCGCCCGCCTCCTCTTGGCCATCTGCTCGCGCACGTGCGCCTCGATGCGGGTCGGGTCCTGCACGGCCTCCGACCCCAAAACTCGCATCAGATTTGATATCCTGCGGAGAAAATCAACTCAACGGGTACAAAGATAGTGGAGATTTAGTTCAAATGTTATTTTTACTTTATTCATCTACGAATGTCCGCCTTATAGCACAGTGGTAGCGCGTTTGGCTACCGTGCATGATGACGCGGGTTTTATTCCCATAGGAGGTCAAGATGAAATATTTTGTTACATGTGATTTTCATATTAATATTTCATGTATGATACCTTGGGCTGGTTCTGAAGCATAAAACTGATCATCTTACCTTTATGTAATAAAATTATCAAGATACACTGCATCAATGGGTGCGGTTAAGGGAAAGTAATAGTAAAAGTAATATTCTTAAAAACGTTATAAATATTTTAAGTATAATTTTCCCAACGTATACTGTCAATCAATATAAAACGAATGATCAAAAATGTTTTTTTCAGGTTTATTAAAATTTATGATTAAAAAAAACCCGAAAGATTTTTTTTTTTTTTTTTTTTCTGAAATTTTTTTTAATGACATACAATACCGTCAAAAAATCAGGTTGAAAGGCGTGAAATTCATTACGAAGTGAGCGCCTATTTTGCTGTGACGTCACACCGCATGTGCGCCAACCTCAGTTTGAAGGGTTTTGCGAGCGATTTGAAAAAGCGCTATTTCAAACCGCGCCTCCGGAAAAAATTCTCTCCCGACGTGAGGAAAAAAAAAAAAAAATACTATTTCCCTTGATTTTACTTTTGACAGCTCGATTATGTTTTCAATCGAATTTTTCATAATAAACTTTATTTATGAAATAAAAAAAACATTTAGAACCAACATTTTGTAGTGTATACCCCGTTTAAAGCAGTGCCATTACGAAAGCGCTGTCGTAAAACTTTTTTTTTCATCAGATCAATAAAAAATTTTACAACATAATTTATGTACGATCGTTTAGCTCAGTGGATAGGAGTTTGCTGACGGTGATCAGAAGGACTAGTTATTTTTAATTTAAGCCGGATGCAGTTTGATGAAAAAAAACAAATAGGTGGTTGGTACCTCAGTTTTTCATGGTTCCGAATAATCTTTGGGGGCTCAATAAACATCGCGCACCGATAAATCTCCTGCTCCTCCTTCATGTCGCCTCCTATCGTAAAGAAAAAACCTCCGAAGCTTCTTGGCATTTTCCCGTTTGGTGGGAACCTGTCAATGTACGGGGCTTTATAGGGCTCATGTGCTGCAAAATTAACAAGTTTGGAATTAATGTAGGAAGTATTGATAATCCGACATATTTTCCTATTTAAAAACAATGTTATTTCAAAAACTTTTGTTGGAGAACTCACAGGGGGGCAGTAGCTGCGTGGGGTGCTCCACGAGGTTGGAGATGGCCTCCTCCTTAATGTTCTTCAGGATGTCCTCGGGGTCCCCAGCGGGATCCAGCGGGCCCCCCACAGCGCGCCCCCGGGCCGCGGCAGCTTCCCGCTCCTCATCCGTCATGAGGATCACACTGTCCCACCTACGAGGAAACTTAATCATAATAATCATCCTTAATACAACAGAAATGAGATAAAGTAACAATAAAATAATGATACAACTATAAAAACTAGCCCAAAGGAAGGTAGTCAATAATTTAATTATTTCGGCCTGTGCTTCGAGTGTGAAAAAAGTAATTAATTTATTAGACAATACATTAAGTGGAAGGCAGGTCGGCCCGCTAGCTCCGTTCCTCCATACAAACGTAGTCCTAAGATTTCTCCCTGGAATTTAGCACTAGGGCAATGATTTTTCCACACGTTTTTAGATATCTACCAGTAGCTCAATCACAGATAACTATCGACGTGCTAAGCATTTGACCAATCACAATGAACATACGTTCAATATCACGGTCGCGTTGCCAAGCACCTACTTTTAACGGATGTTCCATTGTGATCCCGAAAACGTTTAACATCCATAGCAAGAAATCATTATCACGTCGCTTATTACCCACGTCGATAGTCATCTGTGATTGAGCTAGTGGAGAGTGTTTGTACCATGTGATTTTTTATTAAAGGCGACAGAGCTAATGGGGTTCTCCCTAAATTCTTTAATCAACTGACCCAGGGCCAAGAGGAATGAAGGCGATTTCTGTACAATAAGAGGACCACTATCTTCGACGAAACCAAGACTCTCCCAAGTACATCTAGCTACATAATCGTACATCATTCTAACTGACTGGAAAAAGAAAATAAGCTTTTTCCGCTCTATTTTTACTCAATACTCCAAAACATAATCTTGATGAGATGGGTGGATGACATAACGTTTACTGGAGGACGGTGGATGGGGAAGGCGCAGGATTCGGAGGAATGGAGGCAGCAGGGAAGACTATATCCAGCAGGTGGATCTTCATGAGATGAAATTATGATAATGATGGAATGATGGTCCAACTTCAAAAGAATAATAAAACAGTTATCTCCATAATGTGAGGGTTTGACCGTATTATGTGGTGGCTCACCATTCTAGGTCCGGGATGTCCTCCTCCTCGTCGGTCTCCGGAGCCAGGAGGGCGAGCTTGGTGGCCGAGGATATTCCCGTCTTCCGGGCGATCTGAGATATCTCATTCTGCAGCTTTTCCAATTGGGCCTGCCGAAACAACAAGATTATTCATTACTACTGTACCAACCACCTACAGCACAAGAAGAGGAATCAAAATTATCTTTTTTAACCCTTTACGGTCCTTTGGCAAGAGCCACCCGCCTGAAAAAGAGTACGCTAGAGGTCCAATGGCGGGTGTCACCCGCTCGAGCTAACTGTCATGTAAAAAACGCGGTAACTTTTTTATTTCTTCATAAAAAACGATACTGTAACTACCATCTGTTGTAAAACAAATTAAGCTTCCCTACCAACAAAAGAAACAAAGCCGATAAAACAGATTTCTATTTGAAAATACCGATCAAAATAAACCATATTTTTACAACTGTCATCCTATACAAAATGTATGAAAAATGGTCGACCCGTCGCATAATTTTTTTGACAAAGAAATATGTGATTTGCTCGAAAAAAGTTATTCCGATGACGAATTTTTAGAAAAATAGTAGTGGACACTCTTCTAGTGATGAAAATGATAGGATTCTATCCCAGTACCAAATCTATCCTGAAGTATTGGAGGTGATAATTGGATGACGTGTTCGGTTGAGGATAAAAATTTGGATGAAAGGACATGAGGGAAGGTCAAAATTCTAGGAAAAGAGTAAGACCTTGTACTCTGGACATGAAAGAACGTTTAGATGGCAAAGCACACTTCTTAGCCGAGAGAGAAAAAAGTGGCTCCAAAGACTATGCAGTGTGCAGTGACTAAAATTAAAAAATTAAATTTAAAAAACCGTGTGGTTTTGCGAAACCTGTACACGAAAACCTGGTCTGCATCCAGGACTGTGATTTAAAAAATATCATACGGAGAGAAAATTTTAAACAACCATAATAGTAGAAAGAAAATGCTTTTTATTTTAAATAAATACTTTGGCAATTGAATATTTTGTGTATTTTTTTGTAAATCTATTCCACATTGTATTCTTTTTGCAAAAAAACAATTCAAAAAGTGTAAATTAAATATACCTTAAAGGGTTAAACAAGAAATTTTCTTCGGAGACTATAAATTGATTGAATGTATGAAGATCGTTCTCTTTTGGTGCCAGGCTTTCCTCAAGTTACATTATTCAAATTGGTAAATTCATTATTTTATTCTTGTGTTAACTTGTAATTTTTAAATGCATTACAAATTCATATAAGTCTGCGTTTACTTTCTTACATTACATTTGGCTAAAAAGCAAGGTCTTATGCGCCATCAGTTCCTCGCGGGGATATTCACAAGTGTCATGGCTACCTTCATCCTTATCCGCTGTGCCATCTGCTGGAACTTGCCGGGCTCGTGGAAGCGCAGGGCGCGCCGGTTGCGGTGCGCGGGGCGCGCGCTCACGCGGGAGTCGAACCACGCCGCCTCCTCCTGCTCCGCGTGGGGGCCCTTGGCGCCCAGCTGCGCCTTCAGCTCCTCGCGCTTCTTGGCGCGGATATTTGCCTAGAAACAAAAACAAATATAACATTTTCAGTGTGTCCAAATATTTGTGGACAGAAACTGGATTTCGCGAGCTTGCATCAGTTTTCTCGATGGGTGTCAGGGAAAAATTTCATGTGAAGTGTCGCATTTCGACGGTCCCAACGTATACTGTCGAATCTGAAAAAGGGCAATTTTTGTTTTATTATTTTAAACTGTCCAATTTACATAATATTTTCAGGTGGTCAAAAAAATAAAAATTATATTCGATTCAAAAAACCCCAAAATACAAGAGGAAAAAATTTTTTTACTACCTACGTCCTAATAATAAATACGTCCAACATAAACAATATCAGTACGGGTAAGACGTATGAACACGTCCTTCAAATAAATGTTGCGCCCTGGAACGGGCGTAAAGGTATTAGTCATCCATACATGTCTTGACATAAATAAACAACCAAAAAAATTTATTGAATAGTCTTATCATTTATTTTAGGCATAAAAAAAATAAAAAAACAAAATGAAGTCCTCCAGGCGTAAGTATCCATCACGCGACACTTCCTAGTGAAAGAGTTCGCGCCCGTTACAGTTGCGTAATTAGATAGAGGAGCGCCCGGTTAACAGGTTAAATATTATGTAAATTGGACAGTTTAATACAATACAACAAAAATCGCATTTTTTCAGATTTGACAGTATACATTGGGACCGTCGATTTCGCTGTATCCATGTAGTAACAAAACTCGTAGTACAACCCGAAACCTGGTGAATCTACATCATATTTGGAGTCAAATGTGTAATATGACTTTTAAATCTGAGATTAAATTATTATTTTTTTTCATATTTCAAAAGTACCACAGATTAAGTTAAATTGCGCAAATTCTTATTAAAATTCAGTTTTTGATATGGTAGAATAACAATTTATAAAAATTTCTAGAAAAAAAATCAAATTCTTACTCAATTTTCTCAAAAACAATGGGTCAAACAAAAAAAAAACTATAAAATCGACTCCAAATATGATGTAGATTCACTGGTTTTCCGCTTGTACATCGAGTTTTGTTACTCGGTGTATATACAGAGCAAGTAGTAATTGGGAGAAATTGATATTAAACATTGGGGCAAAATAGGGAATGTTATAATACATCAAGTGGCCTTTTAAACCAGTCAATGATATGTCATAAGTCATGTAATCAGCTAGATATCCATACTTCCTTCCAAACTATGTATGGACGAGGATCACCTTCAGCGGTGGGCACGAGCGCGGGCAGCTCCAGCTGGCGGCCGGCCGTGTCCACGGGCCGGCCCGTGTCGGGGTCCAGCACCAGGGGCCGGGGCGCGGGGGGGGGCGCGAGGGCGGACAGCTTGGACTGGATCTTGGCCTGCAGCTCGGCCATCCGGCGCTGCTTCTCGTAGTCCTCGCGGCTGAACACCGTCGTGGCTGGGAACACACACAAACACTTTAGTATCGAAACTCGAAAGTTAACAAAGCGGAACATCGTTTCTAGAAGGAAAAATTAAAAAGTTATAACGTTTTTAGAAAAAAAATATTTTAGTATGGAAAATTTTTAGGATTCCTCCGTTGTTATTTTTATGGCTATCGAATAAAATTATTTTACAGACGGTGATTTAGTTAAAAAATAAGTACCTACCTACTTATAATATTATTCGTATTTTTTTTTTTCTATGGAAAAATTTTCAGATTATTCCATTATTATTTTTATGGCCATTGAATAAAATTATTTACAGACGGTGATATAGTTTTAAAAAAGTACCTACCTTATAATTCCTTTGGAATTTATATTATTAGAAGTTTTTATTTCTTCTTCGAGCTACAAGAATTTTTTATTAAAATTTGGAGCATATGCTACTACTACTTTACCTTATGAAAGCTTTTATGAGAAGAAAAAAAAAACTTTTCAACCTAGATTAAAAAGTCGTATTATTGTTGGACTCCAAATATGATATAGATTCACCAGTTTTCGGGTTGTCATGAATAGGATAGAGGAGTGGGTTCACATGGCCTCACAAATGTGAATTGGGAGTTATATGGCCTCAGTGATACAGTGGATCGGGGTTCATTATGCCTGACTGATTTAGTTTACGTGGTCTCACTTGGCAGGGAGTAGAGCATGGGCTTGATGACCCCGGGCGGGGGCATGCTGGAGCCGGGGGTCTGGTGGATCTGGGTCTTGATCTGGGCGGCGGCCACCCGAGCTGCGTTCACGGCTGCTGCGTTTGGCACACGACTGGAAAACGCAATCGTAAAGTTTAAATTACTTGAACATAACCTAAAAACTTTAATATTATTTAAGTTCAGACGGGCGGTGGAGAGATAGACTGCCTAGGTATAGGTGGATTGAGAGGACTGGAGTAGGGTGGAAGGAGTGAGAACTGAAGAAGAATACAGATAGTACATTTCTGGGTTATTAAGTAGTGTACTTCTGGGCTGATGTGCGAGTGTGTGAGGGATGATGGGTTACGAGTACGATCCTCATGTTACCCAGCGATTCAAAGCCCGACTGTGATACAATACAAACTCCTCTTACTTGATCACTCACAAGATCATACTGTGCATACTCTATTCTAAATCCACTAGTGATTACTCAAAAAACTATCCTGAAAATAATCACGACACGTCATGTATACATATCCAACCGAGCAATTATTTGCTGATGCTAAGGTACTTACAGTTCGGCAATTATATGTTTAGTCATGCTTAGTGAAATTTTGGAGTATTGACAAGTGCAGAACGCAACAAAACACGAACACTCGCTTTGCCTCAAATATAAATTGTTTACTTCCTAAAAGGAAAACAACGATGGCACAGCGCCACTTCACATTTATTGGACCTAAGATATATAACCAAATGGACACACAAACCAAATTATTAACCAACTTTGGAGTTGGATAAGTCTAATGCGTCGTGTATATATTGAAAATGCCTGCAAAAATATAGCTATGTAATTATTAAAATTTGGTATGCAAAAATATAGTTTTGTAAATTCTAAAATTTGTGAAATCCAAACTTGGTTCTATTATACTAATTATGTAAATATTCAATTATGTTTAGTACTACAATGTATAATACTACAATGCCCTGACTCAACACGGACTATCTAGTGAGTCGGGGCCAGATCATTGGGCAGGGATGATTGAGTCGCATCCCATTATTGTGATTATATTAAATGTGAAATGTAAATAAATAAATAAATAAATACTCCCACATCAGCCCACAAGATGGACAATGAAAGCCCCACCCTTCCCTAGAATGTTTTTAAAGACTATTGAGTCATTTTTCAGTCCAGCACAACTCTGCCGGTTTTTTCAACAAGCTATTCCGCCATTTTAGGATTGTCAGTGTTATAAAAACACGTACGAATTTCATTGTGAACGCGAATAAATGCATTAATACCCCCTACCACTGTCTCGGCATATGTCATTATTTCCATTACCGAAACCAACCAGAGTCGGCCCAAATTAACAGTGGTAGGGAAACGTTAGTTACTACCCCGATCATTATTTAACAGTAAGTACTACCACCCCAAGGTTTGGAATACTCAAATGAATAGTACCCATAAATAAAAGAAAATAAAAAACCGCATTTTAATAAGAATTTGTGCAATTTAACTTGGTACTAATGAAAGCTTTTATGAGAAGAAAATTATTTTTTTTTAAGTTCAGATTCAAAAGCTACATTACACATTTGACTCCAAATATGATGTAGATTCACCAGTTTTCGGGTTGTACTACGAGTTTAATTACACCATGTATAGATAGGCTATTTTCTTCCGTTCCTTGTCATGTCCTAGTCCTAGGAAGATTAGATTAAGACAATTTCATCTAAATCTCAACTTGTTAGAGGGAAACTGAATGATTAATATGTATTTGATAGTGGAAGATGGATAATATATAATGATAATATCTTTGAAATAGCCTGTCTGATGTTAAATTAACAGGTCTATGATTTACTATCCAAATTTAGGATTTAATCACCTGGACTCTTCTCCCTTGAGCACGCTGAGCGCTCTCTTCCTTTCCTCGATCTCCTTCTGGGCGGTGACCATCATCAGGCGGATCTTGTCCGCGCTCAGCACAGCCATCTGGGCGCCCACGCTGCCGTCCGCTCGACCCTGCAGCCCAAAATGTTGATGGTTTTTTAATTTATTTATTGACAGCCTACAGACACACTTTTTCAAAATATATATACAGTATTCACTTCTAGGAATAATATACAAGTGGGACAGCAGTCATAACTATACAGGTGGGACAGCAGTATATGGACAATAGATTGATGGAAGAAAAGTAATTAGGTGGAAATCACGGAGAAGACAAATCATTAGAGATGTTTTGCTTAACATCAAATTTAACAGATGATGGTTTTGAATCTAAAAAGTGTATTATGAATTTTAGTAATATTGTCGCTGATTGACGAATGGCCTTATACCTTCCGCTATTTTCACTAAAAACTAACTAACTAACTAACTATCACGCCATTTCCCCGAAGGGGTAGGCAGAGAGGATAGAACGCCACACCACTCGGTCTTGGCACACTCCTCTTGCTTCCTCCACATTCATACATCTTCTCATGCACGCACGTCGATTATTCCGACTTCTTACATGCCCACTTTCAAGCACTTGTTTTACTTGATCATGCTATGTCTTTCTCGGCCTTCCTCGACTTCTACATCCAGGCACAGTCGCATCATATATATATTTTTTTGCCGTTCTTTCATCATCCATTCGCTCTACATGACCGAACCAACGTAAAAGACCTTTCTTAATTTTGTCGATAATGCTTATCTCAGCCTTGCATGCTGCTCTAATTTCGACATTAGTGCACCTGTCATACATAGTTTTACCACACATTCGCCTGAGAGATCGCATTTCAACTGCATTCAATCTACTTTCATCCTTATTTTTCCAACTCCATGCTTCGCTTCCATACATAAGGGTTGGTACCAGAACTCCATTATGCATTGCCAATTTAGCCTCTTTTGATAAGCACTTATTAGATACTGCCGACTTTAAGGCACCATTAATTCTGTTACCGGCACTAAACCTCCTTTCAATGTCCTTGTCCATATTTCCATCACTAGTGAACATGCTTCCCAGATATACAAATTCTTCAACCTGTTTCAAGCTATCGCCATTTACTACAATCTTACACTTAGTCATATTCACATTTCTTTCAAAAACCATCACATTCAACTTTTCCACATTTCATTAACAGGTCAGACTGTGGTAAATACAGTTTAGGCAAACGGTAACTAAACCAGGGGATTTCTTTTTTCTCTTATCTTTTTTCTTCCTTCCTCTATTGGTTGCCCCCTCTCTCCATTTCCCGCCTACCTTATCGCCGTCCTTGCTGCTCCCGTTGGTCCCGTTCTCCTTCTCCTTCTCCCCGTCCCTGCCGCCCGGCCTCCTGCTCCTCTTGTCGTCCTTGTCCCTCTCCCGGTCGTCCTTGCCGTCCCTCTCCCTCTTGCGCGAGGAGCCCGACTTGGCCAGCGCCTCCTCCACTAGCTGCTGGATCTTCTCGGCTATGCGGGACGCCTTCTTGGAGTCCACTATGGAGGATAGTTTGTCAGCTATCTTGCGGCGGTCGTAACTGAAAACAATTTCCAATCAACTGTTGTGGATAAATCTTTACATTTTAATATCTAGGTAGTCAGGTAGGCTAGCACGGACACAAATTTTGACTTTTATATCTCTACAGATATGAAGTGGAATTTTTTTCAAATTCGGGAATATGGATATTCAAGCGTTTACAGGGCTTATGACCTGTCATTGGCTGGGTTAAGTGGCCACTTGACGTAGGTACTACAACATTCCCCATTCCGCTTATTAGCGAATATCCACACCAGGTAACATTTTTGATTTTGCTTATATGTTACGAATTGAAAACCATTCACTTGCGCGTAACTAACGACATCTATGTATTGATATTGAAGTTAAGTATTTTATTATAAGATTCTGACAAATGTACAAACATTTTAAGTAAAACCAATGTCAAAATGTTGAATGTTTCGCTCACCCATTTGTGACGCAGCTTGTTGCCGTCGATAGGAGTGAAGAATCAGAATATCCCAGGCATCTGTAGATAGCTTTATCTATCGAGGGCTTCAAGTCATCCACGTCTCTTCTCGATAGATGCGTCGCGGAAGACATCTTCAAAGTTGAATATTAATCTACTTCGATGACAAATTCATGCAACAAACTCAAACACGGCTATTTCTACCACCGCGGCGTGATTTCTCTACTTCAAAACATTTTCACTGAACCTTCAAATAGCGAAAACAAAAAAGCATTAGCAAAATTTCGAAAATATTGCTCAAGTTTTTGTTTATAGGTTATTAACTTTTGATTGTTTCCGTTTAAACGTTTCAGAAGATTATCTTTGATGTTATTCAAACTATTGAACTAAGCAGACTTTTATTGTAAATGATATCATCATAAAGAATGAATTTTGTGAAGGATGCAAATTACGAATACTATATAAAATGCGAAAAACGTTGAAAAACGATTTTGACAGAAGACAGAAGAACAATCCATAGAAAAAGACAAAAAGATTTTCAATTTAAAAAAAATTTAAGCTCGAAGTGATGAGTACCTAACTGAAAAAAGGTACTTACCTATTGAAGAGAAATACTTGATAAAAATTAACGGAAAAAGAAAAAATTGTAAAAACACGTTTAAATGGGTATTGATATTATTTTACATATTTTATTCATGTCGGAAACCTAATTAGGAATCTAACAGTACACTACGAAAGGAGAAAAAAAGGTGGTAAAACCTATCAATTAGTGAAAATAAATTATTGTGATTAAAAAAATATTTATAAACAACATTTTGAGTGTGTCCAAATACTTGTAGACTTATAGTACTTGTAATACTTGTAGGCCACTTAACCCAGCCAATGACAGGTCATAAGCCCTGTAAACGCCTAGATATCCATATTCCCTTCCAAGTTTCTTGTCTCTGTTGAGATGTCAAAAAAATATTTACTTACTGTGTTTAAAAAAAAAACAAAAACATCACTAATATTGTCAAGATACCATATGCACTATTGGGTGCGGATAAGGGAAAGTAGTAGTAGTAGTATAACTATAATAATAATAAAATGGAGGGAAAATGAATTGAGATAGATGACGCTTACATTTATCAGACAAAAATTAATCATAATGATAAGGGAATTACCTGATAATAATAAAAATATTTTATTATCGAATGAATTGACGACGTTATCCACCATATTATTATAATGTATGCCAGCACCGTCAAACTAATTTTAAATATTTATGTTTTAAACTAGGTAGTTACATTTAAATTTCGAACCACTATTTTCGGAGAAATAATTCATCTCTTTTCTGTCGCATTTAATCGTATTGCATAGAAAAAGAGGCTTCATACTTATTGAGTTAGCAGATTTAGTAAAATTTTCGTGCTCTTTGTACATTATACCTACACTCAACACAATTATTTCATACACACATTAAACTTACTTAAATCAACACCTATATAATATGTAGAGTGGTGTTGGTTAAAATACTCTAAAGAGGGAGTGGGGTAGGTACCCACATAGGTAATGAACGGTCGAGCGGTCGTCTCATTACTGGGGATAGATGTTGCGCCGGATGATCCGGGATTACGGCGACAGATCAAATAATACCACCCGATATTACGACCTACCGGAGTATCTATGACATGACTGGCCAGGGATCACCAATAATTAAAAATATTTTAACGCATTTATTAAGTAAGTACGCAAATATTATGACGTTGTGGACCACCGGGATTTGTTACCCTAGTGGTTATGGTTTTAGAGAGAGAAATGAAAGGTACTTACAGTTTTATAGTACACATTTATTACACAGAATTTAGAAGGTAATACAATGAACTTAACTAATTAAACTACGGTTAAAAATCAATGATGGAAAATAAAAGTGAATCTAGTTTGCCACAATTTGGCGGCAAGGAATGCTCAGCAAAACGACGTCCTGTCACGCAGAAGGTCAAAATATCTCTCGATGTTGCCCGAGCGTGTTCGGTGCCGCTCGGCTCTGGTCCGTTCGTTTCGCTTCGCCCGCGTGACGTCATTTCTTTCGCCACAACGTCAATCATGAAAATTTATTTGATGATCTACCGTTTGACATCATATACCTATGTATAATACATATATATATATTGATACCTATGTGAAAATTGATATGAACCATTTCTTACAAAAAATTATTGTATCTCGCTTACCTACGAATTATCCGATTTATTTCTATTTTAATGTTATGCACACAGAGCTATGTAGGTATAATAAATTGACATTCATATCTCAAGGCAATATATATAACATAGCACCAATTAAGTGCACAACACAAGTATTTGAAAAAGAAACAAGTATTTGAAATGTTTATGTTGTATTGTGGTACGTGTGTGGAGTGTGGTTCTGAATATTTAAGCGCAGGAGACAAGAATAAGTGAGTTATCATTGATTTATTTTTTATATGCAGAGAAAATTCGATAATATTAAACGCAATGAATGCGTGTCTTTTGACAGACTGTACAGTTGTCTGAACAAGAAACTGCACAATAAACAATAAACCGTACAGTTTTCTACTACTGCTACTACTTTCCCTTGTCCGTACCCAACGCAACGGTGCATAGGGCACTGCATCGGTACAACAAGTGCAGTATATCTAGATCATTTTATTACATGAAGGTAAGCTGATCAGTCATACGCTTCAGTACCAGTCCAAGGTATCACACACGAATATTGATATGGAAATCACATATTAATAAATGATCGAATCAGCAACCTCACGCACAGTAGTCAAATGATCTACCACTATGCTACGAGGCAGACAGTTTTCGTTCCCGTATAAAGTGCGCATTATTGGTGATCCCAGCCCTTGTAGCAAACATAGTGGACCAAAGAACTTGAGATTATCCGTAAACCTACACACAATATTGCGTGGTATATTAAAAAGCAGTTACATGTTTATACATGGAGTAACAAAACTCGTAGTACAACCCGAAAACTAGTGAATCTACATCATATTTGGAGTCAAATGTGTAATATATGACTTTTTAATCGTATCTAATAAGTGCTTATCAAAGGAGGCTAAATTGGCAGTTCATAATGGAGTTCTGGTACCAACCCTTATGTATGGAAACGAAGTATGGAGTTGGAAAAAGAAGGATGAAAGTAGATTGAATGCAGTTGAAATGCGATCTAACAGGCGAATGTGTGCTAAAACTATGTATGATAGGTGTACTAATGTTGAAATTAGAGCAGAATGCAAGGCTGAGATAAGCATTATCGACAAAATTAAGAAAGGTCTTTTACAATGGTTCGGTCATGTAGAGCGAATGGATGATGAAAGAACGGCTAAAAAAATATATGATGCGACTGTGCTGGCCTGGATGTAGAAGTCGAAGAAGGCCGAGAAAGACATGGCATGATCAAGTAAAACAAGTGCTTGAAAGTGGGCATGTTAGAAGTCGGAATAATCGACGTGCGTGCATAAGAAGATGTATGAATGTAGAAGAAGCAAAGGAAGTCTGTCAGGACAGAGTGGTATGGCTTTCTATCCTCTCTGCCTGCCCCTTCGGGAAAATGGCGTGATGGTTAGTTAGTTAGTTAAATCTGAGCTTAAAAAAAATTCTTGTTATAAACGCTTTCATAAGTACCGCAGATTAAGTAAAATTGCACATAAAAATGCGGTTTTTTATTTTGTTTTCTTTACAGATATAATTAATTTAACTAAATCTATATATCATTTTTATATCCCTACAGAGATGAGGTAGAATTCCTTCAAATTCAGGAATATGGATATTCGAGCGTTTACAGGGCTTATGATGTCATTGGCTGGGTTAAGTGGCCACTTTATGTACTAAAACATTCCCCATTCCGCTTATTAGCGAATATCCACACCAGTAGCTCAATCACAGATGACTATCGACCATCGACGTGCTAATAAGCGACGTGATAACGATTTCTCACCATGGATGTTTAACGTTTTCGCGATCACAATGGAACATCCGTTAAAAGTTATCGATCGGGATTATTAATTACCGCTTTAAATATGGAAAATACGCCAAAACTGTAAGTTAAGTAAAATAATTTCGTTTTATAGAGTTTTAATTGTTTGTGCACAATTTATCATGTCATTTATTTGCTTTAAATCAATTTGAGAAAGCAATAAAAGAAACATTTGTCAAAGTATGCCTTTCATCTATGGTGCTTGGCAACGCGACCGTGATATGAACGTATGTTCATTGTGATCGGTCAAATGCTTAGCACGTTTTTAAGCACGTCGACAATCATCTGTGATTGAATCTTTCCACCCTCCACCTCCACCCTCATCTATTTCTCATTCACAAACGAAACTTTGCGTCGTGAGGACCTATCTTGTTTGGGACCTTTTGATAGTCAAAATAATTCGCGATCAAAGTTTAAAGAAAACTTATTTAATCATTATAAAACCAATAGAAAATATATTCATTCTAGAAACATTTTGAATTTTTGAATAACATTTTCTTCGATAACTGGTGATTTTTTTATTAATTATTTTCATTTTCTTCTGTTTTTTGTATTTTAATGAAGTGATGTGAACTTGTAAAAATGTTTATCTTGAAAAAGCGAGACAATTTTTTCATGTTATTATTTTGTGTTATTTTTTCGTTGCTGCTGTATCCGACTTTGGGAATTAAATGGCTGTAAGTTAAATATATTATATTTTAAAAAATTAACTCATATGTGCCAGCTTGTGAGCTCTGACTTGCACGTGGACGTGCTTGCGGGCAGCAAATTAGTTAAACTTGCACGTGTGCTGCACGTAGATTTGCACTAAATGTTGCATGTGTATGGTTCCTCTAGATTTAAAAGTGGAAAATGTTGCACGCGTATTAAATGTAGTGCCAATGCAGTGCTCTATGCACCACCGTGTTTGGATACGGAAAGGTAGTAATAGTATTAAATCTGGGGGTTAGTGCTAGAAGAGCCTATTCAAGAGAGGGAATTGATTGTTTCTTATAAACAATAGGTGTTAATTACTTTTAACATAACAAATACATTATGATTCTTTACCGTCCTCACATTACAGTGGCTGACATAGGCACATAAAGCATTAAAAGAATGGTCAATTATGAGTGGTTTCTGATACCTAACTCATTTTGACTAAAATCTGACATAGGCATTTCTAGCATTAACCCCCAGAAATGTAGGATTGCATATATTTCCACAAGATAATAGCAGTTAAAATGCACCCTGTTTTAATATTTCTTCTGACTTAAAATGCATTTTATCTGCACGTGTTTTTTTTGCGCTTTCGCTATACGTGGGATTGCATTTAGAAACATATGACTAGGAGTTTTTTTATATTCAAATAAAATAGGAGTAAGGATATGTTTACGACTACTACTACTTTCCCCTTATCCGCACCCAATGGTGCATAGGGCACTGTATTGGTACACCAAGTGCAGTGTATCTTGATCATTTTACCACATGAAGGTAGGATGATCAGTCTTACGCTTCAGTACCAGTCCAAGGTATCACAAGTGAAATATTAATGTGAAAATCAAATGCAAATAAATATTTCATGTTTACCCCCTACGGGAATCGAACCCGCGACCTCGTGCACAGTAGCCGAATGCGCTACCACTATGCTACGTGGCAGACAATATAAAATATGTTATATATGGATATGATTATTGAATTAAATTTAACTTTCTGAAATATACCATATTTATTGCAAATAAATACATAATATCTAAATAATCAATAAAACTTTTTTAATACAAAAGATATCTACGCTCTATGTCTATTTGCACATCTTTTAATTAGTAAATTTATACTATTTTCAACCAAGCCTGAGCGGCTTGTGCTTGAAAATACGAATCAAGTCGTGGCGAAGTGGGGATTCAAACCAAGGATCTCCAGAATCAGGCCATTCTTGCCACTAAGCCATTCCCTGTTCCTTTTCACTTTAAAACATAACATTTTTTCTCCGTCAAAGCTTCGCAAATTATGGAGGTTATATTTTTATTATGTGTAGGCAATCTTTTTTCTTTAATTATTTATGAAATTTGATACGAAAGGATAATAATGAACTTCCAGGAGCAATTAGGAAAAGGATAACGGATACTCTATTAGTCCAATTATTTATTCCGATAACTAAATTATAAATACCGTGGAAAATTGTTGCACAGGTCGGACAAACCATATACCTACTACCCACTCTCTTCTCATTTTAACGAAACCAATTTAAAACGATACCGAAAAAATCATCGGTTTTATAAAATCACGATTTTAGATGGTTTATAATGGCGCGTAGAGCAATCTTTGGACTCGGTCACAATTTGTAGTGAAGGCTGCTCCAAAAATTAACACAAGACGTTCAAACAAGAATCTCAGAAGTGACATCCCATACTTGAAAAATACTACCGTGTCTGAGGTGTCTAGTTACCCACTACGTCACTCAATACGTCATCAATAGGCATCTACGTCATCACTAGACATCTACGTCACACGCTTCGTGTATTGGCCTAAGTACTGGAGTCTTTAGAGGGTAGAATTTAATAATAATGGGTGTTATGAAATTAACCCTAGGAGGCGTATATTTTTAGAAAATTTGTATGGAAACGCCCCTTCTAGTGAATTCTTGTTCGAAGCACAAGCATATAATAGGTACGTCGTACTATTTTCTAGGGATTTTTGAAAAAATTTGGAACCGAATAAAAAAACGGAAAGTCCTTATTTTTGCATTTTTTTCTAGCCTTTGTACTCTTTTCGTATAGTCAAGGATTGTTCTTCACGTAGGTTGATGTTATTCACAAAATCACCATCGGCAGAGAGAATCAGACCAGCGAGGTGGATAGGAGGATAAATCTCTCTTGGGTGGCTTTTGGAAAGCTAAATTCCACATTCCGAAGCTCCATCCCCAACTCACTCAAGACTCGAGTGTTCAACCAATGCATTCTGCCCGTCCTTACTTATGGCGCGGAAACAATGACTCTGACCAAGCAATCCTCCCATAAGTTGCAAGTTGCACAGATGAGCATGGAGAGAATTATGCTTGGAATAACATTAAGAAACTGAAAAAGGAACGATTGAATCCGACGCCAGACAAAGGTCCGCGACGTGGTAAAGCGAATTGCTTGGTTGAAGTGGAAATGGGCCGGTCACATAGCCAGAATGACGGACGACAGATGCACGAAACGCGTTCTGGTGTGGAGACCGAGAAACCAGAGGCCTCAAGGACGTCCACCGTTGAGATGGGTGGACGACATCAGGAAGTCTGCTGGAAGACAGTGGATGGGGGCGGCGCAGGATCGGGAGGAGTGGAGACGGCAGGGGGAGGCCTATGTCCAACAGTGGACCTCAACGGGCCGAAATGATGATGATAATGAATCACGTAGGTTTGAAAAAAATATAGGTACCTTAAAAATACTTTTAAATATTGTGTGAGGTGTGAAATTAGAGAATTTTGATTTGTGTCAGTTTTCCGTCATCGTTACAGTAATGTATTTACGTTACGTCAAGGTATTAACAAGTTAGCATCGACAAACATTTTTGGAAGCAAGTTAGTCTTGAATATTGCGTTGTGTCACTGTTGATTGATTCTGTCAGTACGGATTTCTTTTTTAAACTCTGAGCAGCCAAAGATTCTTCTCTTTTCACCACGTTCGCTGCTATGTGGAGCATGTGGACATCACAAGATCCCTCCAGGAGACCCTATCGCCAGCCAGCTCCGCCGAGTACATCCGTAAGATGGTCATCGACGGTCTGCCAGGACGGCGGAATCCTGCAGGCGTAAACAGGCAGCTTGGGTATGATGCCACGAATATTCGGCAACTATTCGGTATTCGGCCTATTCGGCCACTTTTTTGCTATTCGGTATTCGGCCGAATAGTACGCACTATTCGGCCGAATACCGAATAGCAAATCATGTAAAAAAAGACACGTTATTTTACTCAAAAATTATGTATTTATTTCCAAATTACAACATTTTAGTACTTAAAATTAAATCAGTGGTAAGTTGTGATGGATAAAAACGAGCTTTTCAGCATTTTCTGGTAGCAAACGATTGCGCTTTTCATCGTAAACGTTACCAGCCTCAGAAAATAACCTCTCACTATAAACGCTACTTCCAGGCGAAGAAAGATAAACTTTTGCAAATTTCGAAAGGTTCGGGTATTGTTTTTCGTTTGCTGACCACCACTTGTAAGGATCGGCCTTCCGATCTAGGCGAACTGTTTTCAAATAAAAATCCAACTCGTTTGCCACAGCATTCTTCTCCACGTCCTCCTCATCATTATTAACATTATCTGTAGCGACTTCTTCAAAACAGTTCCAGAAACTGTTGTGTGTTTCAACAGTCCTATCATTTTCATTCGAGTTTCTTTTCTTACGCGCTGGAGAAGAATCGTCATCGGTACTACTTAGTTCATCACAACTTTTTTTTTAGAGCTTCTAGAAGAATATTTTGTCTTGCTCTTTCTGCTTGAACCAATCCTAGAAAACTCGTTTTAAATCGAGGATCCAGAAAAGTAGCAACCAGATATTTATTTTTATCATCGAAGCTGAATCGCCTTTCTAGCTCGGCCTGCAGTGAAGATCTCATCGTGACTAAATTAGGTACTTTCTCAGCTGTCTCTGCTTTTCCCAGATATTTTAATAAAGTTACTGCATGTGGAATCACTTCAGAGATGCAAGAGATACCTGAGCTAGATATTTTTGTTATTTCTTCGAATGGTTTGAGGAGTTTGATACACTGTTCCAATAGTTCCCATTGAGCATGTGTCAGATCTGTTATGTACAAGGAGACAGCTTGCTTTTGTTCTAATAATCGCTCCATTAAATTCACTATTCGTGGCATCTCTAGTCTGGAGTACATGCCCCAGCCAGGTCCACTGCCGCATCTTCACGACTCCAGTCATTGGAGGTTGCTGCGTCCGTTCTCGAACTTCAGCATTATATTATATTTTAGCATAGCATAGAATATTGCGTCGGTTACGTTATTTGGATTAAATAAATTGCTAAAAGCTTCACATATCATAAAATGTGTAAGAAAACTCGATGTACAAGCGGGAAACCGGTGAATCTACATCATATTTTGAGTCAATTTGTAGATTTTTTATTTTTATTTGACCCATAGTTTTCGAGAAAATTGATTAAGAAGTTTTTTTTTTCTATATGATTTTTGCAAATAGTAAACAAATATAATTTACTTAGTCAAATTAATATTATTTATATAGAAAACAAAATAAAAAACCGCATTTTAATAAGAATTCATGCAATTTTACTTAATCTGCGGTACCTACGAATGAAAGCTTTTATGAGAATATTTTTTTTTAAAGCTCAGATTGAAAAGTAATTTTACACATTTGACTCCAAATATGATATAGATTCACCCAGTTTTAGAGTGTACTACGAGTTTTGTTACACCATGTATATAAAATATGAATATAATGTTAATACTAGAGTGCATTATTAGTACCTACGCTATTTCAAGAAATATTATTTTTATTTTTTTAAATCCTGATTAGGCACCTTCCCCCAAACTCGCTATCACCTATCAAACTGTAATTTCGCAAATTCGGTTTAAAATCTCTCGAGCACTACAAGAGGATACACCGCCTAATGACGCGATAATGACAGAATAACGAGGGGGCGCCGAGCATTAGGAAAATGGCGACAGATGTCACTCGGGGACCCTTTAACTTTATGTAGCAGACGTGTTGCTAACTCTAAATTTCACGGGACATAAAAATAAAGGGTACTTTAATTAAAATTTTAGTTACGAATGGGACGTTTTGCATTCTACATTATTTTAAATGATACATTATTTTATAATTTGTATTTAATCCGTACAGTTGTTTTTTTTATTATTGTCCAAAGATATACACGATGTAACGTAGTACTACCCGAAAACTGGTGAATCTACATCGTATTTGTGTTAATATGACTTTTAATCTGAGCTAAAAATTTTTTTTATTTCTTCTCACAAAAGTTTTCATAAGTATGGCAGATTAAGTAAAATTGCTAAAATTCTTATTAAAACGCGTTTTTAAATTTTGTTTTCTTTATGGATAGTATTAATTTGACTTAATACACTATATTTGATAGCAATTTGCAAAAAAAATCTACTTCGTAATCAATTTTCTCAAAAACTAAGGGTCGAATAGAAAAAAAAATTCCTACAAAATCGACTCCAAATATGATGTATATTCCCTGGTTTCCCGCTTATACATCGAGTTTTGTTACACCCTGTACCATAAATAGATAAAAGCATAAATAATAGGGGAAAAAATGATTTTCAAATTCTTTTTTTTCATAATATGTAATACCCTGGACGTGCGCTGAAACTATAGTGTTTTTTTTCTTTTCGCAAAAGCTTTTATAAGTAGGTACCTGCCTACCTAAAGTTAATTAAGTAAAATGGCACAAATTAATTTTCTTGAAAACTATTGGTAAATTTAAAAAAATTCTACTTCTTTTGGAGTCAAATATGAAGTAGATTCACTGGTTTTCCACTTGTACATCGAGTTTTACAACACGGTGCATATGGAAGAATGAAAAATAGTTTTAAAGAAGTAGGAATTTTCCGAGGCGCATTTTTTCTTTCATGACTCGGGCGCTAAACAGCTAGTTTCGCCAGTGTCCTAAGCACCATTAAGTGCGGATAAGGGAAATTACTTTACTAGTAGAATTACAAGTCGGAGTGCCGTAGGGTACAGTGGTAGTGCCCCTGGGTACTAGATACAGCGGGAAGGCGGTCCGCGGTTCGACAGCTGAGGGAGATGGTACATTGAAGATGATAGAGCGATATTTCATGGGGGTGGCGACCTGCAGGGGCGCGGAACCAGTTCATAGATGTAACAAATAAAAATGTATAATTATTATTATATTATTCCAAACCTTGGGGTGGTAGTAGGCACTTACTAATAAATCATGATCAGAGTATATGGTAAATAACTTTTCTCTACCACTGTTAGTTTGGGCCGACTCTGGTTGGTTTGGGTGATGGAAACAATGACAATTATAATACATTGTCATTGTTTCCAGAGACAGTGATAGGGGCAATGAAAGCATTTGTTCGCGTAGGTACATTACGTAAATTCATTCGAATTTTTATCACACTGAAAATCTTAAAATCGCGGTTAAGCTTGTTGAAAAAATCGGTAGAGTTGTGCTGGACTGAAAAAAGACTCAATAATCTTTAAAACAGTCTAGGGAAAGGGTGGGGCTTTCATTATTCTAAACCTTGAGGTGGGAAAAAAAACAAAATAAGATATCTTCCGGTTAGAAGCATTCATTGGGGCGTATGTTGCTTTAGCTACTTTACAAACGAGTGAAAAAACAAATAGAAAAAATTGTATTTAATTTTCAACGTTATTTCCAAATAGAAATATTATTCTTTTAGATAATAATGAGAAAATTCATATAAAACATAATACATACGGGTCTCAGAATTTTTGTATTCTTCCGTAATAGTCAGAGAATCACGTAAAAGTATTTATAACATTGGGTGTACAGTTATTAATTTGTAGCGATTGAAATCGAAATCACCAATTTAGATCATTTCCCGAGCGGGGATACTTCACTTTACGAGGTAACTTGTAAAGTGAAGTATATACTAACGAGATGACTAGTCTATTGGTAAATCCATAGATAATAGGTTATGAAATTTATACAGTAGGTGAAGATAGGTTAGGTTTAATAAAATAATTTAAATCAGATAGCTATTTAAAAGCAATATCCTTCATAATAGGTTATGAAATTTATACAGTAGGTTAATGATAGGTTAGGTTAAATAAAATAATTTAAAATCAAATAGCTTCTTAAAAGCGAAATTTATGCAGTAGGTTAAGATTTTTAAATCCTACCAATCACAGCCTTGCCAATTTCTATGCTGTACCTCTATAATCCAGAGAGTAAAAACTTTTGTGGAATTTTGACAGCTCTACCTCGTAAAGTGAAGTATAACGAGATAACCTTACAAAAATTGTTACATTTCAACTTCGAAAATGGTCAATAAAAAAGTAATATGTAGGAATATTCATGTTTTCACGATTTTTAAACCACATTTTCAAGGTGTACAAAATACAATATATCACCGGAGAGCGCGGAATCTTTTTTGTATCGAAAGGCTTCGCAAGGGAAGTGTTAACATTGCAGTGGATCGATTCTACTAAGGTTTAAGACATTTTAGCGATTCTGATAACTGTCACTGTCAAAAATCGGAATCGGATTTTTGGCTTCAAAGTAGAGTAGAATCTTGGTAGAATCTCTCAAGGTCTATGCATTCCACAAGACATAAGGGATCAACATTTTTGGAGAAGCAAATTCGTCGAATAATTAAGGTTAGAGATAAACGATTTGACAGTTCGGCGAGAAATGGGCGTCTAGTGACGTTTGGGTTTACTACCGTAATTGCACCCCTGGTCATGTATCCCTGGTTCTCCATGGGTGTATTGTACGGGTCAGAAGACAGAGTCGACGTACTGCGCTCTAATAGGAGAAAAAACATTACAATGAATCAAAACAATAAGAAAACACAAACAATGAAGGCGAAACAAAGGATCCGCAAGACAAGACTACCTAGTATTACTAGGTACTTCAAATTACACAAACGATAGGAAAATTCCGCTCAGTAATTAACTTGCTCTAAGAATTTCTCTTGAGCTATTAATGATACTGAATGCACCCCTTAAGAGCGGGCTCTAATGAATTTCGCATCATTTTCATAATTGATTTTTTAATTAAGGCAAAATTACTTGAATTTTAGCAGAAAACAGATAACCTGCATTCTTGTAATAAAAAAATCATTAAGACGATATTTATTTTTTTTTTTTATTATTATATTTATATAGTATATATATATTTTTTTTACATAGACTAATATATTTTACATTACACTTAATTTATTTTTTCCTAACTATTCTTATTCTATCATTATTATTAATTCAATTTAGCCATAAAATAATATCTAGACTAATATTTCTCACACATATATTTTTTACACTTAGCCCTAAATAACTTTAAATTTTGTTCATTTTTTAATTCATCTGGCATCTCCTCATACATTTTAATGCCCTTATACATTAGACAATTCTGTGACATAGGTAGTTTTTCTTTTCTTTTCTAATCTTATATTTTTTTAACCTCTTGTTGCATATTTATGAAAAAAGTCATTGTTTTTTTATTTGTTTTGCAAATATCTTGGAATTATCCCTTTAACAATTTTGTTAATTTCATTAGCAACATTATATTTAATTCTTTGGTCTACTGACATAATATTCAAGAGTTTAATCATTTTTTTAATGTTTGTTCTTCTACTGCACTTCAATATGATTCGCATTGCTTTGTTACGCAGAATTTGTAGTTTTTTTAGCTCTCCTTCATTACTAAGGTTTAATATAGATGAGCAGTAGTCTATATGTGGTACAATTATACTCTTGTATATTAGAAGTGATGTTTTTTTGTCTAGTTTATGTTGCATATAGTTTTAAGTTTTATGTATCCATTTAGTGGAAGAGTCGCGGACTCCAGGTTGGAATCTCTAGGTTCGAATCCCCCTCCACCACAGCTTGTTTCCTGCTTTCTGGCACAGTTATTTTCGACTATTGGAATGCAGCCGTCATCGAGCCACTAAATAAGAAATAGTCGATTCATTTAACCCACATCTGCAACAGTTTCAGTTCTCAAAGAGCTCTGAAAGAAGTGAACACCCAAATGGACGTCCCTCCTCCTCCATAATGACTGATAGCCTAGCATCCCTAGTAAAAAGTCGGTTGGGAAGAGCCAAGGATAATATCCATATTCCTTTAGGTACAGATAGCGCAGAAATTTCTTCTGTACTCTCTCTACCATCAAAGAGTGTCGAGCCTCATGTGGCGACCAAATAATCGAACTAAACTCCAACCGACTGCTGGCCAAGGAATTATACAATGTCCTCATAACCTGAGTGTTGGAAAAGATCTTGGCATTTCTACCAAGCATTTTAGGGGAGTCATTACATAGATTAACCATATGAAGATTGAAAGATAACTGAGCATCAAACAACACACCGAGATCTCCCGAGATCTGGACGTTGAAGCCCTTTCAAGCCTCATTCAGTACATAAGGTCACTTGTAATACTTTGCAACTACCAATAAATCAGTTGGTGGATAGGAACTACGCGGAAGACAGTACAAAATACATCCATACATTACCAATACACATTCCCTCACAACTGCTTCGGGAGACGTGGGAAGATTTTCGTAATATTAATGATTTGAGTCTGCGACTGTTGTTTGTATAATAAAGCGCACTTTATATTGGACAGAAAACTGTACAGTTTTTAAAAAAAATATATTTTGAAAAGAAAAATTTTTGTTTACAAAGAAATACAATAAAAAGACATATACATTTAAAAAAATAAACAAAAATCCCACCAAGGCATAGCCTGTTTGTGGGTATACTGTGAAAGTCAAACAGTGTGCACGTGGCAAAAAGAGAAAAATAAAGACACATGTTAAAATGGAAAAATAACAGATAATGTAAACAAGATAGTGAAAAAAAATAGAATACAAGATATTGGTATATTTATACCGGAAGAAGAAGAAGGGAAATATTATAATATATAAAATTTAAAAAAAATAAAAGTAAAAATGGAAAAAATAATAGATAATGTAAACAAGATAGTTAAAAAAAAATATAAAGGATATTGGTATCTTTATACCGGAAGAAGAAGAAGGAAAATAATGACGTAGATTATGTTATTGTTATGGTCTTTATAGTAAGAATTATTCTACCTTTACACTATGTATCCAACATTGTGTTAATTTTATTAAAATATGAAAAATTTAGAAAATTTGACAGTGCCATTTTATTGTCAGTTAAAAAAGAATTAATTAATCTGGGGGCAATAAAATGTGCATGTCTCTGAGCAAGTCGTGATTTACAATGAGGAATTTCTAGAACTCGGATTTTTCTTTGACTTGACCTATTTGAGCTTTTAGCAAAAAAAATTTGGTGCCTAAATACACAATTTAAACATTGTAATAAATGTATTCGTCTAATATCCATTAGATTTGCTTCCTGAAACAATTGGAGGGAAGGGAAGGTTCTCTCTTTATGGAGCATTATTTTGATAATTAGTTTCTTGTGCAGTTTGCAAACTGTCTCTTATAAAGCGAAAACTGTATGGAATATTGAATGGTGCGACGTTTGGCTGACTGAATGCTTTCAAAAACGTAAAAAACAAATACCTAACATATTTACATTATTGGCTATATTAACAATTTCCTGTGTGCAAACATACGATAATAACTTACGATCGCGTTTTAAATATACATATACATATCTATTTAGCATGTCTTTTGACAAACTGTACAGTTTTCTGAACAAGAAACTGCACAAGAAAGTGCACATTAGTTGATTTTTTAAGAGGGCATTGGTATTTTTCTGTGAATGCAGAAAAATCAAGAAAAAAAAACACAAACCATCGGTGCAATTCGTTTGTAAATCGAATAATTAATAAGCGAGATACAATCACTTAAATTTTGGATTTTACAAATAAATATTTTTATTATGTTCGGCAACTAATAGCATTATAAAAAATATTGACAATATTCATTCGTCGACTGCATACTTCTATCGTTGTCTGTTTCCAGGGCTCTCCGGACGGGGATCCCCCCCGCCGGGCAGGGGCGCTGCTCCTTGGCGAAGGCCCTCGGGGTGGCCCCCTGCGCGGCGCTGCCCCCGCTGGGGCTGGCCGCCCGCCTGGCTAGAGACAGCTGCAAGCAGCTCTGTGCCCACCGGCGCTGGAACTGCTCCTCGCTGGACCTGGCGCCCAACTTCTCTCCAGACCTGCTGCTAGGTAGGTAACATTACTTATAGCGAGATATTACCCTAAATAAACTTGGGAGGAGTGGCAGAGGAGGTGGGACGTCGAGCGGAAAGGCCGCTGGACGTACTCATTCTTCCCGAGCATCCGAGAGAGAATGGCTTATGCTAAGCTGAACCTGGGTCATCATGTAGTACAAATGGTAACGGGGCACGGAGAATTTAGGGGAAAGCTCCATGAGTTCACCCTAGTGGCGGATCCTGGTTGTGCGTGCGGGGCACCCAACCAGACCGCAGAACACATTCTCTGGCATTGTCCTATACTGGAGGATTGCCGGGAGACCATGCTGGACGGCATGACCGAGGTCATGAGGCCGGCATGGAATCCGGACTTCTTTGCAAACAGGGGTAATTTCGAGCAGCTTGCGCTGTTCGTGAAAACCCCCAGTAAAATGGAGCCTAAATACCAGGATTAAAAAGGTAGAAGTAGAGTCTGCATGAGTAGAACAATAGGTGGTGAAGGGACATGGACTGAACTGGCATTTGTGCACGTTTCGTTCCGTAAAAGGAAGTATCTAGATATTATTGATATCTCAACAGAGACAGAGAAGCTCTGGAAACGAATGTGGGTTATCTAGGCGAATGACCTGTCATTTCACCCATTAAGTGGCCACTTAACTTTTTTGTAATCTCGTCAAGTGGCCACTTAACCCAGCCAATGACAGGTCATCGTCTCTGTTAAACGCCTAGATAACCCACATTCGTTTCCTTAGCTTCTCTGTCTCTGTTGAGATATCAATAATATCTGATATCTAAGCCCCAGCGGTTGGGTATAATCCAGTAGATTTGTCTACAAGTATTTTGTATTCACGTCAAAATGTTGTTACGGAAGTATCTAGAACTAATAGATTGCTTAGTGGAATACGTCTTGAACTAATGCACGATATGAAGGATTTTGGGGATTTGAAAAAGCGCTATTTTAAACCCGCTAAGTCCCCAGGGGGGACTTGGTGTGCCTTCGCACGGGCGGCCCGTCCCACGCTGTTTGTGTGTGCATGCGTTATTTTTCAAATTATATCCCATCCCTCAACTCAATTGTATTGTGTCTTTTGTAAGGATAGGATGGTCTTTGGATAGGTATTGTGATAAGGTACGGCAGGGGACGTATGAAATAGTGTCTGCCAGATAGGATGATAGGATGATAGTGTGAGATGCACACATGCGTTCTGTCCCCTCCCCTCTTTTCCCTAATCCCCCCTCCATTGAGACCCTGACCGCGGATGCACGGGTGGATGTCTGGGATGGGGGGCCTGGCGAGGCGGGATACCGGTCTCCACACGGGTGGTTGTAATAAATAATAAATAATAAGAACCTAACCACTGTTAATTTGGGCCGACTCTGGTTGGTTTGGGTGATGGAAACAATGACAATTATAATACATAGCCGAGACAGTGGTAGGGGTACAATGAAAGCATTTGTTCGCGTACATAATCGTAAATTCATCCGTATTTTTATCACACTAACAATCTTAAAATCGCGGTTTAGCTTGTTGAAAAAATCGGTAGAGTTGTGCTGGACTGAAAAAAGACTCAATAGTCTTTAAAGCAGTCTAGGGAAAGGGTGGGGCTTTAATTGTTCATTACCTTAAATATTTAACGTAGATTTTTGCTATTTTCTTCATTTTCCCTTGTATCATGAGTTTTTAGTAATTTTCCAATAATGACTATTCACAATAAAGTCATTGCAAAAGTTTCCAACGCTCCCCCGCCTGCGCCTTCAGCTGCCAGTACCTAATGCAATCCTTTTAATATTTCACGAGAGATAAACGTCCGAATAGTACCTAATCACATTATTCATTAGTGGCGCAGATCTAGCGTGAATGGGGGAAGATCGAGTATTTGTCTGCAGCAGAATACTGACGAGTTTTACCCTGATAATATATCATAGTGCTTCTCAACTTGTGGGACGCTTATTTGGAATATTTTTGTAACAATTTTTAAAAATGATCAAATGGGATTTACATTTATTTTTTTACAAACTAACCATCAGGCCATTGCCCCGAAGGGGTAGGCAGAGAGGATAGAACGCCACACCACTCCGTCCTGGCACACTTCTCTTATTTCCTGAACATTCATACACCATACATCTTCTCATGCACATACACCGATTATACTGATCTTTCACACGGCCACTTTCAAGTACTTGTTTGAACTTGATCATGCACGTCTTTCTCGGCCTTCCTAACATTTTCTACAACCATGACAAACGCTCGCATTGTAAATCCTTTTAGCCGTTCTTTCATCATTTCATGTGTTCGCTCCACAAAACCGAACCATCGTAAATTCCCCTTTCTTAATTTTGTCGATAATGCTTATCTCAGCCTCGCATTCTGCTCTAATTTCGAATTAGGGCGCCTGTCATACATGGTTTTTTCCACACATTCGCCTGAGAGATCGCATTTCAACAGCATTCAATCTACTTTCATCCTTTTTTTCCAACTCCATGCTTCGCTTCCGTACATAAGGGTTGGTATAGGTCGCGCCAAGTAAAAAGACACTGGAGGTAAGTGGAGGGGGTTGATCTGCGCAAGTGACCCGCCCACCCCGCGTCGCAAATAAGGCCGATAATCGCTTAATTGGCTAGTGCGCAACTTGACCGCCAGCGTCTTTTTACATGGCGCGACCTATACCTGGTACTAGACTCCATTATGAACTGCTAATTTAGCCTCTTGCGATGGACACTTATTTGCTACGTAAGATTTACGAGATGTACCAGGTTTTTATTATTTCATTAAGTAGATTCTCTTTCATTGACCATGTACGTAAATATTGTGTTAGGATCAGACTGGATACAACAGTAGCTCAATCACAGATGATTGTCGACATGCTTATAAACGTGCTAAACATTTGACCGATCACAATGAACATACGTTCATATCACGGTCCCGTTGCCAAGCACCATAGATGAAAGGCATACTTTGACAAATGTTTCGTTTAATTGCTCTCTCAAATTGATTTCAAGCAAATAAATGGCATGATAAATTGTGCACAAACAATTAAAACTATATAAAACTAAATTATTTTACTTTACCTACAGTTTTGGCGTATTTTCCATATTTAAAGCGGTAATTTATAACCCCGATCGATAACTTTTAACGGATGTTCCATTGTGATCGCGAAAACGTTAAACATCCGTGGTGAGAAATCGTTATCACGTCGCTTATTAGCTCGTCAATAGTCATCTGTGATTGAGCTACAGGTGTGGACCAAAGGAAACTTCTTCGCATCTACCTGCGATGACAAGAAAACCACTGAAAACTCATGGAGAAGGCGGACTATTGATGAAAATCAACAGTCTTAAGATCAGATTTGCAGTATAATAATAAAACACAGCGGTGCCGTCGCCGATCGTATGTGCACTAAAAACTATAAATGATCGTATCTCGCTTATTAATTATTCGATTTACAAACAGATTGCACTGATGGTTTTGAAATTCTTTGGTTTGTTTTTCTGCATTTACAGATTTTGATTTACAAGCCCATTATGTATGTTTTGAAGAGATATCTAAAATAAGAATAAAACGGGAAGACTCTTTCAAAAAACATTGAGAATCGCTGCTCTAACCCTTGCTATTGATATGAGATAAGCTGATCCATACGCGGTGCATACATCTTTATCAGTCACCCAGAAAGGGAAAACCATTAATATAGGCTTATTCAACTCCCCTTTACACTGGGAAAACTCTTTTGCGAAGTTCACCGCCCAGGGAGTATTTTTTTCTAAGAGATTCGCAGTGGGGTGAGGGCTGTCTAAATGTTATCTGATGGGGACAAGAGAAGTTAAACTCTTTTGGAAATCTTGGATGAAAAGAATCACTTAAGATCGAGTGTAATAAGATTGATAGTTTCCCGACGTCTGCTATTATTATTTGAGGTCCGCTTTCATAATAATAATAATTGAAGATATATTGTACTAGTAGGAATTCAATTGATAGTCTTTTTTGACAAATTATTCTTAAAAGCTACAAAATATTGGAAAATAAAGCGAGAATTTAAATCTATACCCAATATCTATCTAATTAAAAACAATTTAATGCGTAAGTGAGGACCTAGTTGTTTTAATTCATCTCTATGGGAGATTATTCATTAGTCATTGCGGCGTCCCGCAGGGATGCGTATTATATCCACTACTGTTTCATTCTTTACTGATTTTTTTGTGTTCTAGACGTACACCTAAATATATATATTGGAAAAAGATTCTGATTTCAGTATACTTTAAAATAATCGGAAAAACGGTACTAGAAAGTAGGGAATTAGTTTCCAAGTGGAATTTCAGACATTAGTTTAGGCAACTTCACTAACCTAACATATTGACAAAGAGGTGTAGAAAAAAATCACCCTACAATTTATTTAAAAAATCATAAATACCCGAAACAAATTCGTATATAAAGTAAAGCAATTAAATCACTGTAAAAAAGATAAAAACCTCTAAAAAAATGAATGAATGTCTAAAAATGTTTTCCTAAAAATATATTTTTCAAAATCAAATGAGATTCTTGTTTGAAGCAAGCCAGAGATTTTATTTTATCCTATTATCCTGAAAACCAAGTCAGTCTAATTATTAATCTGCAGAATATCTTTAAAATTTGTTAAAGAATAGAAGTGTCAGATTTTTTGCAGGTACCTTATCTAATTATTTCTAAATTCCAAGGTAACAAACAAA
This sequence comes from Micrasema minimum, assembly GCA_022494985.1. Taxonomy (NCBI): domain Eukaryota; kingdom Metazoa; phylum Arthropoda; class Insecta; order Trichoptera; family Brachycentridae; genus Micrasema; species Micrasema minimum. The sequence goes on from JAGVSP010001097.1 coordinate 37,201, forward strand.
ATATGTATTTCAATGGTTTTCATATAAAATTTTCAGGTACAAAAGAGCAATCTTTCGTCTACGCTTTGAGTGCGGCAGCTCTCTTGCACACCATGTCTCGCGCCTGCTCCTCCGGGCTCCTGTCATCCTGCACCTGCGGCCAGCCGCCTCGCGAGCCCCCGGGGCGGGGGTTCAAGTGGGGCGGGTGCTCCGACAACCTCAAGTGGGCGGGCAGGTTCGTCAAGCAGTTCACAGAGGATCCGGACAAAGACGACTTCTTCAGTAAACCGGACAAGAAAAGAGAAATAAGGATCTACGACACGGCAGACAGACAGATTGACAGACATGGAAACGTTATAGAAACAGCCAACAACACAAAAAATGACCCAGTTAAAAAACTAAGCAAGTCTCTACCTACGGAAGTAACAGTTATCGATAGAACTCCTGATGTTAAAGACCTCGATGATTCAGTTATCGACAAAGACCTCGATGATTCAGTTATCGACAAAGACCTTGATGATTCAGCTATCGATAAAGATCCTGATTTTGATAGCAGTTTAGAAGCTGCTGGTTCAGATTTGGATAATCTAGCTACGTTGGTGAGAAGGGAGGTCAGACGTAGAAAGAAACAGAGAGGTGGAAAACGACAAAGGAAGGCGTATAACACGAAAGAGACGCTTGAAGAGAAGTTGCAAAGGTTGCAGCCGTATATCTTGCTGGCGAATCTGCAAAATAGCAAAGTTGGACGCAAGGTAAAAAATTTTATGTGTGTATTGATTCTTATTAAACAACAAATATTTTTTTCTCAATCATCATCATCATCATACCATGTCCGCTCCCCATGTGGAGCATATTTATTTATTTATTTAACATATTACTTTTTTTTCTTAATGAAGTACCTCGCTGGGCAAAGCCCGTGTTGAGGTATGATACATTTAAAGAACAACAATAAAATAATGCATTAGGTACCTACAATTAACAACACTGCGAACCATAAATATATTATGCTATTTAGGTGGGGTAACCATTTCAAGGCATCTCTCGGGACCCAAATCGTAGATCCAATTTTTTACGAAGATGCGAATTTTTTTTACATCTTTTTAATTTTTTGCATACAGTGGAAGGGTGTTATACACCGTGTCCCACGATGAGACCGCGAAACTCCAGAGGGTGATTATTCATGATATTCTGAGAAAAAAATCTTGATAAAGTTTTTCAAAAAACTCAATTCTAATTTCTTAAAAAAAAATATTAAAAATATGAATAAAAATTCACGCGTGTAATACCGTCAATTTTTGAACTGGCTCACCCACGTGACCTGCACCAATAAGCGCGAAGAAATCAAATATTTTTGAAACTTAAACTAAAGATTCAGATATGAAATTCGAATTTTGAATGTCCGTACAAGGCGTACCAGAGCGGACCCCCACTCCTCCCCGCCCACCGCCACCCCGCCGCCGCTAGCACTTCAAACAGAAGCCAGTATTACACTCGTCGCTTTTTATGAATACTTTTTTAAAATTAATTATTGGAAATGCCCGGATCAAAAAATTTTATAAGGATTTTTTTCTCAGAATACCATGAACAATCACCCTCCGGAGTTTCGCGGTCTCATCGTGGGACACGGTGTATATTTTTGGAGATAGGAAGACGTGGCTTTTTTGTCCAAAAGACGTTGTCATTTTCGGTAGTTCCAATAATTGTGATGATGGATTCCACAAACTGCCTCCAGGCCAAGCTATCGGCCGCCAGCTCCCGTGCATCCTCCCAAGTCAAGTCCACGTCCCGCTGCTCTGACGCAAACTGTCGGCGAATTGTCAACAGTGGACGTCCAGGACGCCGAGAACCTGATGCCTTGTAAAATAGGCAAGCATGGTTAAGGCTCTAGGGAGGCATACGCAAAACATGGCCTAGCCAGCCATTTTAAACATATTTATTTATTTATTTAATTACAGGTAACTCTACAATGTGACAATATCCATCATTTTACATTTTATCATAATAATTACATACACGGTTTTATTGCACATCAATTACAGAATTACACAGCATTATTATACTCGTATACAATTTACAGGTTTAAAAAGCTTTAAGTATTTTGCATAAATATGTTCGATCAGAGGTTATAAAAAGATTTCAAGTTCCTCTTGAATTCACCACATCTATCATTAAATACATCAATATTTAAATGTTTTTCTATGTCATTGTACAGTCTTAACATGCGAGATAAGGAATTAAAGTGCGCCATGTTATTGTTAAAAGTTGGGACAAAAAATGTTTTATGTGATCTCAACCGCCGCGGCCGACTTAGAATATTCAATTATTATGTAGTTTAAAATATGATTAGTTAGAAAAATAAGAAGATATTTATGTAGATGGTGGGGGACATAGCGGGAACGATGAAAAAATCGAGGAATACGATTGCATGGAGAAGCGGCTGCTGGTCGTGTGGCATAATGCCCTCTTAAAACCGTTATTCATCTCCCTAGGTGGCGGAGCGCTCGCTGCGCGTGGAGTGCAAGTGCCACGGCGTGTCGGGGTCGTGCAGCGTGCGCACGTGCTGGCGCGCGCTGGCGCCGCTGCGCGCGCTGGGCGCGGCGCTGCTGGCGCGCACGGCGGGCGCGGCGCGCGTGCGGCCGCCCCGGCACGCCGGTCCGCGCGCACGACGAGCACGCCGCGCGCTGCTGTACGTGTCACCCAGCCCGGACTACTGCCGCCGGGACCCGACCAGCGGCAGCCTGGGCACTAAAGGAAGGTGAGAGAGATTATACTCCTACAAATACTTATACCTTAATAAACAAAAACCCGGAAACGCTAGAATAGGGTTTTTCCCGATAGCATGAATATTCTTAAAAACGTTTTAAATATTTAAAGTATATTTTTACAATTCCAACGATATAAAACACAATACTCAAAATTTTTGTTTTTATTAATAAATTTATGTTTTAAAAACACGAAAATACGAATGATTTTTAACGCCCGTTATTGGCTAATGACGTCATACCCGTCCACCGTGAAAGGCGTGAAATTCATTCCGTAGTAAGCGCCTATATTGCTGTGACGTCAGGATTTTGCGAGCGATTTGAAAAAGTGTGATATTTCAAACCGCGCTAGAAAATTCATATGACATAGTAAATTATTATTTTTTAATTCCCTTGATATTGTAATTTTTCAATCAATATTTTGAAGAAAAAAATAAAAAATCGGAAAGAACCCCATTGTATAGAAGTTTCTCGATTCTTTCAATATGTAAAAAAGAGCATTTTTCTTTTATAAAGAAATATATGCAATCTAATGATACTTTCACATATTTCAATTTATTAATGCTATTTTCAGTAAACAGCTTGTGCTTGAAAATAGAAATCAAGCCATGGCGGAGTGGGTATTTGAACCGGGGATCTCCGGACTCAAAGACCGCCACCACCCCTTCAAAATAGTCATAAATTATCGAAATAGTAATCTGCCGTCATTAGAATAATTACATAAATTACGCATTTAAATATGAAAGACTCAAGAAAAATTACTTTATGTTTAGGTACTCATCAGAATCAAATCAAAGAATATAAAAAAATAGGCTGACCCGGCCTAAAATTCTCAATGAAAAAATTAAAATTTGTAACTCGAAAAGTATAGAAAATCGGGCAACATACTATGTCTAAATTTTCCTGTATGTGAGGAATAAAAAAAATTCACGTGTAGGTTTGGACCATCCTGTATAATTACAAAATTCAGTTTGGTTATTATATTTCTAAAGTTTAGAGGCAAGAAATTCTAGTACAACCGTCAACTAATATCAAGTATCACTCCCACGGGGACTATCCATCAAATCACTTTAAAGTTTATGAGACTTTCTTCAGTACCTAGTTACGTGGTGGGTTGCAAGACATAATTTAGTGCTGAATTGAGATCTCAGTTTTCAATAAAATTTTGGATATATAAATTTAAATATATGTATAGCTTTAACATTAAGTTTGAAGAGAGAAAAATTCTCATTTTTAATCTCCATAAAAAGATAACCTATGTTTTAAATTCAAAAAGAATTAAAAGGGTTTAAAATTTCATACCTATTTCAAAATGAAAAAGACGAGGATATCCCTTTCCAAACCTGATGCATGATCGTATATTGAAGCTAAAAAAAGTTACATGGACACATACATACATAAATAAATCCTCTAATGTCCCTGGGCGCGTCCCTAGCGGAAATATCAATGGTTAATTTATTTTCGGATCTAATTTTTTTCTTGCGATCTATTAAAATTGAACTTGAACTATATTACACTAGAAAAAAAATAACGGTTGAATTCAATGGACTTGTAAACCAAAATGAAAACAAATTAAACAAAAATTCACAAGAACATCGATGCAATCAGTTTGTAAAATTAATAATAGATAAAATCACTTTAAGTTTGATTTTTGTAAAGATTTTGTTATGATAGGCGATGTCACCGATCGTATGGGCAATAAAAACTATAAATGATTGTATCTCGCTTATTAATTGTCCGATTTACGAACGGATTGCACTGATGGTTTTGGAATTCTTCGCTTTATTTTTCTGCATTCACAGAAAATTTTGGTTTACAAGCCCATTCAATTTAATTTTCAAATGTGTAAAATCTGGCGGTGTTGTAGATTTAATAATACAATCATTTTTATTTAAGGTGGTGCAATGCAACATTGACTCACGGGGAATCCAGCTGCCGGTCTCTGTGTTGTGGGAGAGGTTACAAAACACAAGAAACATCTCGCCTAGAGAGGTGCCACTGTCGTTACATCTGGTGCTGTCGTGTCGAGTGCCAGCTCTGCAAGATCACCTCAGAAAACCATTACTGTAACTAGAATAGACACATGGGGAATCTAGCTGTCGCCCTCTGTGTTGTGGCAGAGGTTACAAAACACAAGAAACATCTCGCCTAGAGAGGCGCCACTGTCACTACATCTGGTGCTGTCGTGTCGAGTGCCAACTCTGCAAGATCACCTCAGAAAACCATTACTGTAACTAGAATAGACACATGAGGAATCCAGCCGTCGCCCTGTGTGTTGTGGGAGAGGTTACAAAACACTAGAAACATCTCGCCTAGAGAGGTGCCACTGTCGCTACATCTGGTGCTGTCGTGTCGAGTGCCAACTCTGCAAGATCACCTCAGAAAACCATTACTGTAACTAGAATAGACACATGAGGAATCCAGCTGTCGCCCTGTGTGTTGTGGGAGAGGTTACAAAACACAAGAAACAACTCGCCTAGAGAGGTGCCACTGTCGCTACATCTGGTGCTGTCGTGTCGAGTGCCAACTCTGCAAGATCACCTCAGGAAATCATTACTGTATCTAGAATAGACCCACATTTCTATTTCAATAACATTCAGGCTGTAAGTTTGATGGACAAAGCAATAATAGCTATACAACTTCTAGTCGTCAGTTTAAAGTATTGTAAGTAATAAGTAATAAGTAGTGTTTATGTTTTAATATTTATCTTATTGGTGTTCATAATTTTGTTGATTGATTTGGCATTCACTTTGTAACACTTCATAATAAATTATGATGAAATAAAACGATGTTATGTGTTATTGGTTTATTCTATAGAAATAGAATTTACCTACACTACCTGGTTTCGGCAGTAACGTTCTCTCCCATCGACTGGTGAAAAAACACTAAATTAGAATACAGATGTTATACAGAAAAATTAAATTGCAATACTTAAGAATCTAGACACAAGGGTAACATAAATATTGATACATAGAAGTAATAGAAAAAAACAAATCTTGCGACAGTGGTGATGGTAAAATACTAACTAAAGTTACCCTTGTGTCTATTTAATTTTTCTGTATTTTTCTGTATAACATCTGTATTCTAATTTATTGTCTTTTCACCAGTCGATGGGAGAACGTTACTCCCTGAAACCAGGTAGTGTAGGTAAATTCTATTTTTATAGAATAAACCAATTAATAGTAACACATAACATCGTTTTATTTAATCGGTGTTCATAATTATCATTTGTAATGTAGATTTTAGTAATACAAATGAGTCGGATACTCTTGTGAAGGTTTTATTATATAATTATTGTGATGGTGTATTTTTAAATATGTGTTGTTATTAAAACATAACTCCACATTGTTCCACTCCACTATCTTTGGTGATACCGCAGACCATTTAATATGGATGTATAAATAAACAGTTTTAATGTTTGTTTTTAATGTTTTTGTATTTTATTAAGAAACTACAATGGTATGTACTATAACACTTAATTTTACTTAATACTAGTCATACAATCAAATTATGTCATTTATCTGTCTTTTTATGTCATACATAGTAAAAATAAAAATAAATTAAGTGTGCATGCATATTTATATAATTAAGATAGAGATTCAGAGAAAAGTTGGTTGAATTTTTTTTTCTGTTAATATTCAAAGCATTTACTTTGTTCTCGAACATTTTAATTGATTGTTCTGTTTTTTAGTTAAGATTAGTTAAAACAACTGATGCATACTGTAAATTCAATACAGAAATGATGAAAAATCCAAAGGAAGCTCTTTGTTTTTGGTTGAAACAAAAAAAAGGCAAATTAGCTAACTTAATTCAGTATTAACTATTAATCTAATGAAAAACCTTTTTTTTATCTAGAGAAAAATTCTACAATCTTTAAAATTCTTTATAATAAATTTACATACCAATATCTACTTAAACGTTCACATAAAAAACATTAACTGTCAGGTCAGCCAAACGTCGCGTCGGCCATTCAATATTCCATGCAGTTTTTTGTTTTATACGGGACAGTTTGCAAACCGAACAAGAAACTGTACAGTTTTCTGTCCTGTATAAAGTGGGCTTGGCATAAAAAAGGCAACTGGCAATGTACAGAGGTTAAGAGAAAAAGTGATTTTTTGAAAAATGATGGCATTTTGAGTGACGGGATTTTTTTTATTTTCATTTGTAGTATAAAAATGTGGTTTGAGATGTTTTTTATACTACTTTTTTATATTTTTTACTAAGAATTTCTTTCTCCTACAGTTGTACAAATTTAGAAATAAAAAAGAATGTATAAATAAAGTTTTTTAATGTAATATTAAGTTAAACACTTTAAAAATAGCTAACAAACATACTGATTAAACAATAAAAATATCATTTAAATAAAATAAGTCATATAATACATAGCGAAACTACATATTCCGCTGGAGACACTCAAATTTACATTTTGAGTTTTCGTACAAACACACGTATCAGACACATGCATAATTTAGTTTGACATTTTATAAAAAAATTCCTTAACATATCGGGTTCTTAAAAAGGTACCGTAAATTTAGAATTAAAATTGGTTTAAATACTCAAAGACTAGTGACAACCTATGTAGTATTATAATAAAATATTTTTTACATACACAATGATAATATCATTAATGACAAATTAAAAATTTGTAAAACCGAACCCAAATGTTTATTAATGTTGGTACACACTATCCGAATGTTGTGCACTATTTGTCGCCGGTGTTTATATGATATAGCAGTTTATATGATGATTGACAGCCAGCCAAGTATGAGACACGTGCCCCCGAGGGGAGCAAACTTCTGGGGGGTCTTCTGTCCTGTGAAGGCGTGGTAATAACACGCACCGCAGAATAGGACGGTGCCGAGTGTCAGAAGGGATCCGCTCTACAAATAAAATAGAGGGAAAATATTAAATTAAGAATGAGATACACAATAGAAGAAGAAGATGTATTTTACATATTATGTCGTGGGAAATTGAATCTTTAAGATCTATTGTATTAATTACTAATTACAAATAAAAATTTAGTTTTTAACTATTATTAGATTGTTTTCAGGAAAAACAGTTCATTATACACTGTGTAACAAAATCTGATGTAAAATCAGGAAACCAGTAAATGTACATCATATTTGGAGTCGATTTTATAATTTTTTATTTTATTTGACCCATAGTTTTCGAGATAATTGAGTAAGAAGTTGGTCAACTTTTTTTTGATAAATTTTCACAAATTGTTATCAAATATCATTGATGTAGTCAAATTAATGCTAATCATAAAGAAAATAAAATTAAAAACCGCATTTTAATAATAATTTGTGCGATTTTACTTAATCTGTGGTATTTAAACTTTTGTGAGAAGGAATTTTTTTTTTATCGATTTTAGATTCAAAAGTCATATTTTACATTCAACTCCAAATATGATGTAGATTCACCAGTTTTCGGGTTGTACTACGAGTTTTGTTACTCGATGTAAAGAAATTAAACTTTGTTATATCAAATCTAATTTATATTTAACCTTGAAATTCATGTTCAGTGAAAAAAATTCATTATGAAGAGAAATTTGTTGTATAAAAGTTCGCAATATGGTAGTTTAAGTGTATCTATTAATTCTCTCAAATGGATAGTTAAAAAAAATTACCAAGACGGGTTTCCTCGCGAGCGGGACGGCCAAGATGGCCAGGCTGTGTATGAAGTGAAAACGATTAGCGGTCTCGTACACCCGCTTGAGGTCAGCGCTACCCTCGGGGTAGGTGCGGTGCGCGCCGTACGCACCCAGCACCACGGCAGACGCACCCAGCAGCCCGCCAATGCGCACCCATGGTCCGCCCTCCTGGGCTAGCTGCCACAGCGGCTTCTGCATCACCACCACGGTCGGGGGAGAAGAGTGCTCTGTCTTAGGGCGGAGGAGACCCTGAAAACATATCATAAGTCTTCCATTTGGTCATATCATTACATATGTATACTATAAAATTGTGACTAATAAATTAGAGCAGAATGCAAGGCTGAGGTAAGCATTATCGACAAAATTAAGAAAGGTCTTTTCTTTTACGATGGTTCGGTCATGTGGAGCTAATGAATTATGAAAGTAAGGCTAAAAGGTTTACGATGCGAGTGTCTGGTTGTGTCAAGTACAACATATACTTTTATAAAAATAAATATATTAATATAAAAATAAATTATAACAGAAAAAGGCGTTTATTTTTCATGTAATGATTTTAAGATTAAGTAGCGCATATTTATTTACAACATTCACGGTATTTGGAAATACATTTGAAAAGAAACATCCAGATTGTATTTATCTGCAGAGAAAAACGATATTATCAAATGATTTATCTACAACTGCGATGTTATTTCTTACTGAGGCAATAAGGCGAAACAAAAGAGAGGTTATACGACATCTTTTGATATCGATATATTATGCAAATTTGTGCGTCTAGTGAAATTAATAACAATGCCTATCGACTTTCATTCGTTTAGTTAATATTTTATTAAGTAAAAGATACTCACGGTACTTTTTATCAACTTCCCTACCTCCGTTGATACGGGATTGTAAAATAGTATGTAATTTACAGTGTCGCCAAGATTACCCATAGTGATATTTACGGATAGAAGTTACGCAATATAAAACACAGAACCGGTATTCAATATCGCAATTTTCTACGATTTTTAGCCGTTTTGATAAAAGGAAAAATCTGAGAAATCTTATCGGTTGTCAACTGTCATTGAGAATGCAATATCATTGCCTTATGTAAAAAAAATCAATAAAAAGATAAGGGTTTGAATCTAAAAAGGGTAAGTACCCATGTAGGGTACCTACTTCTATTTAAATATAGTATTATATTTTTTGTATCTTCTCATTTTTATTTGAATCCATTTTTTATAATTTTACTATGGGAAAATATTGTACTCGGTAGCTGAAAATAGATTAGAAAGAAAAAAATAATTACTTTACTAAAAGGGGGGAGGGGAAAAAATGTAAAAAAAATAATTATCACCTTGCTTTATTTATGGAAAGTGGTCATAGTTTTACGGTGTAGGTAGTTTATTGACTACTAAAAAAGTTATGCGACAATATTTACAACATTCATTTATTAATTAAATTATTAGGTACATAAATAATACAGTTTAATAGTATCATCATAATGTTTTGTCATTTTTAAATTCAGCGACTATTCATATTTTTTAAAAATAGTAATGTCAATGGGTGCCCATTGATCAATGGGTCATTTTTAATATTTCAAATTTGAATGGATAAAGCACGGATTATAAATACTAGTAATTAGGAAATAGCCAGCGACAAGATGCCGAATTTCATACAAAGATAAGTTTAGTCTGCAAATCCAGCCTAAGGATTCGATTAGCAGGTTTGATTTATGGGGTCGACTTACTGGTGTATGGGCACCTATTATTAGCAAATTTAACACATTCATCACTATTAATTAATAACATTTAAGTTCTGGTTCTTAAAAATTGTGCTTATTAAAAATACATTAAGTATGTTTTACAGTTGGGTAATGGATTATTTTACAAAATATATTAGCATTTTATCGAGATGAGAGCAATTTTTTGTCTACTTTATGTAATGGGTTAGATTATAAATACAATTTCTTTTCTATCTTGAAAATATTCCTAATCAAAATTCAATTCTCTCGAAATTCTTTTAATCTCATTACTCAAAGTCTTGTCGAATATTTCACAAATGTAGTGTTGCCAGGCGGCGCAGTCGTGGCCCAGATACGAGTAGGTCCTAATGGTGGGGCTGTAGGCTAGCTTGAGGCAGCGTCCGTCCCCCTTGATATTCGTTGGATTGCTGATGTTAGGGTGAGGCAGGTTCGTGGCGTTGGAGACCAGTTGCTGCTCCAGCTTACCACCATTGGCCACCGGCCGGGCGGAGTTTGACCAGATCCACAGAAGACCTGGGTTCAAGCCCCCTGTCCAGAAGTCCTTACCTTGAAAAAGGAATAAAAATATAAAAATTCCAATAATTATTTTATCAACTTAAATTCTGCCAAAAACCAGCCAGTATAGATCAAAAAAGATAGGTACAAGCAGATTTGTAGAAAAAAAGAATGGTTAAGTCATTAATCATTATTGACATCTCAACGGAGACAGGGAAGTTCTGGAAACGGATATGAATTATCTAATTATCAATTGGATTTTGAATTGCTAATTGTTCTATCAACAGATGCAGTACAGTTAAAAAAATTTAGAAATGTGGAATGACATATAAAAATTCAATATGTATGCATCAGAAATTTATCATGTATGCATGGTTATCAGGAGTCTTAGCACTGACACTCATCGAGATCGAAAATCATTGCCTTAGCGTACATTAATTTCTTCACTGGCAATGATTTTCCATACAAAGTGATGAATTCGATCTCGATGTTTGTTTATGCTAAGCACACAGATGGTGGGCGGAGTGGGCAAGTTGTAATACATCAAGTGGCTACTCAACCCAGCCAATGACAGGTCATAATAAGCCCTGTGAACGCCTAGGTAATCCATATGCATTTCCTGAGGATCTCTATCTCTGTTGAGATGTCAAATGTCGGGGGGAGGGGGAGGAGTAATAACCGCTGGTAACAGTGCCTTGTGCGGACATTTTCGAATTTGCTGAAAATGCAGGTACTTAGCCTCAAAAGTGGACGGAGAATTTGGCCTGAATATATGTGACCACATCTTGGTTCTCCTCTATATTTTCCATCTCCGCTAAGGTGGCTCTCATGGCTTTACAAGCGTCACTAGAAAACTTCCAGTTCAGGGTCCTGCTGATACCGAAGTGGTAACAGTTGGACCCCACGCGAGTGAAATTCCCTTCATGGAACGCACATTGATCTGGAAAATCACAAAGACAACAAGACAGTAATAGAAAATTGTTCCATATCAACAAAAGCAGAATTTTATTTATGTTTATGCTAAGCATTTACGGAGTGGGCAACAACATCAAGTGGCATTTCAACCCAAAAAACATGATGCCCTTCTGGCTAGGTATTATATGCATTTTACATCATGGTGCTGAAGCTTGTTAGCGAGTATTAAAAGTATTTGAAGTATGCATTCAAAATGTATTAAATTTTTTTAGATTCAATTAAAATTTTATAGGTGAATGTTTTTGGTATTGCTAATAACGAAGTGGTAACAGTTAGATTTTCTGCTGAATGTACTTACCTCTAATACAGAATATATGTGACCACATCTTGGTAATGACTAAGTTTCCATCTCCGCTAAATGGCTTTACAAGCGTCACTAGAAACTTCCAGTTCAGGGTGCTGATACCGAATTGAACAGTTACGCGATGAAATTCCTCACAATATGGATCTGGAAAAACAAAGACAATTATACAATAATTGAAAATGGTGTCGATTCATGTAAATAAAATAACAGTTAAAAAAAAACACTGATGTCCTTCTGGCTTCAAATTACAACTGCTGAATTTATTAGTGAAGATGGTGTAATAATTCTTTTTTTAAAATCCAACTTAAAATACCATGTATACAGAAGACAATACTTAAATTCACCAAAGTCATATTAAATATCATGCAATATCACTCAAACAGAATTAACTTTAGAGATTCATGCAAATAAACATAAGTTTTGAAAGTACAAATTCTAATTTATTTAGTTCTTCTTCTAAAATCTTAAAATCCATGTAAAAGAAAATCTTTTTAGTCCTATAATATAAGATATATGACTTTCCAACTGTACTTTAGAACATAAAGAAATCAGCTCCTACCAGGTTTTTTGTTGTTCCCAGCCATGACATAATAAATCAGCTCCTCTGCTTTATTCAACCTCTTTTCCATATAGTCGACTCTATACACCAACTTCTCTATGGCTCCAAGAAGGTACAGATCAGTCTCTGACACCTCCTTTCTCGAAGGCTGACTGGCCATGCCTGGTGCTGTGTTGCCAGGCTTCTGCTTTGGGTAGTTGGTGTATTGGGCGCTCTGCGGCCTGTTGTTATTATTGACTATCTTGCCCGGAGGGGCGGAGGGAGGGGTGTACTCTTGGGACCAGGTGTTGGTAGACTGGGGTACGTTGTCCACGCGATTGGATATATAGTAGCCACTTGAATTGGGGACTTGAAGAATTCTTTCATGTCTGAAATACAAAATAAATATTTATTCACTCATATAACAAGCTAATGTTTCCCCAAAAGGGTAGGCGCAGAAGATAGAACATTACACCACTCGGTCCTGGGACACTTCTCTTGCTTCCTCAACAATCTTACACCACTTTACCACTTTCAAGTACTTGTGCTGGTCATCATGTCTTTCATGCCATGTCTTTTTTGGCCTTTCTCGACTTCTATACCCAGGCACACTAGACTTGCATCATAGATTTGTTTAGCTGTTCTCTCATCGTTCATAAATCAAATTCTTTTTTTAGCACATCGTCTGAAACAGTGAGGGTTTGGAACAGCATTTGGTGTGCCAATTCTGTATCATATGGACTATTAGGTGCATATAAAGAAAAGTAGATATTATTCATTAAAAAACTCAGTGTACAATCCTCAGTGAACGTGTTAGCAGGTACCTGTCAGAGTGTCCAACTGTCCAGTCCTCCAGCAGGCTACTCCAGACGCCAGGAGTCAGTTCATCATCAGCTGTGACGGAGACGTTGTTACTCTGGTGGCCAGTAATGGTGGGATAGTTCCATATCAGGAGACTCACGTAGCAGAGGACATTTCTTGTTGATAGCATTCTAGCAACGGAAAATATAGTTTTAGTAGATTATCTTTTTTTAATAACTGTGTTTTTTATGTATTTGTAGTGAGAGTTAATTGATAAAATATTTGAGTAAAAAATATATATTTTTAGATTATAAAAACTCAAATGTTTCTTTTTTTTAACCCTCGCCTTGCGGTGATGTAACCCGCGTTGCAAAATCTCACTAAATAATTAATATCTCCGTAAATAATCAAAATATATCACTGGCATTTTCGCTAATCTTCAATCAAGCCTTTTAACACAGGAAAAAAAATATTTGATAAATATAAGAACTGTTGGTAATTACTTAAAAAATATTTTTTGCCTGCATGTTTTTAGAAATTTCATACGAATATCGTGTATTTTGCAGTGAACCGAGGACTTTATGATTTTTTAAATGCATTTTTCAGTTTCAAAAAAATGAAAATGAGTTAGTATGACTGACAGAGATACTAACTACACACTGATAAAAAAAACATTTACACGAAAAATACAATTTTAAAAGTTATGAATCAACATTTTGTATAGGTTACCCGAGGCTACATCACCGGATGCCGTGGATCGTTTCAAACACAGTACTTTAAGTGTTAAAAGTACCTTATGACAATGATAAAATTGGTGGGCAAATAAACTGAGCTATTTGACGTTAATTCACAAAAAATTGAATCAGAGGCTTCAGTATTTTTCAAATTGATAACTGACATAATGGGGTTCTTTCCGATTTTTTATTTTTTACTTCAAAAAATTTATTGAAAATTACAATATCAAGGGATTTTTTTTTTTTTTTTACGATGTCATGAATTTTCTAGCGCGGTTTTTTTTTTTCAAATCGCTCGCAAAATCCTCCATTTGGCGCGCATGTGGTGTGACGTCACAGCAATATAGGCGCTTACTACGGAATGAATTTCACGCCTTTCACGGTGGACGGGTATGACGTCATTAGCCAATAACGGGCGTTAAAAATCATTCGTATTTTCGTGTTTTTAAAACAAAATTTATAATAAAAACTAAATTTTTGAGATTTGTGTTTTATATCGTTGGAATTGTAAAAATATACTTTAAATATTTATAACGTTTTTAAGAATATTCATTATTCATGTTATCTGGAAGAACCCTATTGATCATTTTCAATAAGTTTTATTTCGGAGTTTTACTGTCAGTTTTACCATACAATAATTGTATTTATTTTGCTGTTTGAACCAGGATCTCATCAGCATTTCGCCGTGTGTTTTACTTCTTACAATACGAGTTATGCAGGTACCTATTATAGGTAGGTAATTATACCTAATCCATATCTACCCAATACCCAATACGTCATTGGTTCGAAGAAACGCTTTCTCTACGCCTACAAAAAATATTTACAATATTTCAAACATGCCGGCATTATGAAATGTGGGATTCCCTGAGCTAAAACGTGTGTAAACAATTTTAGTGATATTATGTCGGTGTGAAATGTCGAGGGTAATATTTATAATGACACCCGGATCTTTATACATGGTGTAACCAAACTCGATGTACAAGCGGGAAACCAGTGAATCTACATCATATTTGGAGTGTTTTGCGGAAACAATGACTCTGACCAAGCAATCCTCCCATAAGTTGCAAGTTGCACAGAGGAGCATGGAGAGGATTATGCTTGGAATAACATTAAGAGAACCCGAAAAAGGAACGATTGGATCCGACGCCAGACCGAAAAAGCGAATTGCTTGGTTGAAGTGGAAATGGGCCGTCACATAGCCAGAATGACGGACGACAGATGGACGAAACGCGTTCTGGTGTGGAGACCGTGAAACCAGAGCAGAGGCCTCAAGGACGTCCACCGATGAGATGGGTGGACGACATCAGGAAGTCTGCTGGAAGACAGTGGATGGGGACGGCACAGGATCGGGAGGAGTGGAGACGGCAGGGGGAGGCCTATGTCCAGCAGTGGACCTCAACGGGCTGAGATGATGATGATGAATGTTTTTTAAATATAATAAAATAAAAAAATCAAAATATTTATCAAAAACATTATTTTAATATGAATTTGTGCAATTTTACTTTATCTGCTGTGCTAATGAAAGCTTTTATAAGAAGGGAAAAAATTTTTTTTTTAAGGGCAGATTAAAAAGTCACGTTACACATTCGACTCCAAATACGATGTAGATTCACCAGTTTTCGTTAAACGTTTACATAAAAAACATTAACTTTCATGTCAGCCAAACGCCGCCTTGGCCATTCATAATCCATACAGTATTCATTTTAAACGGGACAGTTTGCAAACTTCACAAGAAACTGTACAGTTTTCTGTCCCGTTTAAAGCGGGCTTAACTCCTTTTAAAAAAGTAAGTACTTACTTGTTTGATTCAAAATCTCGTTTGCATTAAAATGTTCACATCAAACTTTTGTGTCCTTTAATACACAAAGGTTTACTAAAGGAAACACGGTTTTACTAAAAAACTATAAACAAATTCTCTCGAGTTTTATCACTGTATAAGTCCCGCATTATTTTATAGATAGTTAAAAGGAGGAATATATTGACAAATAAACAACAGAACTGAGCACGCGCTCGCACTTTCACAAATCTCCAGCAACTACAAGCAACTAAATTTCTTTTCAATACCAATGCTTGAAGAATACCGGAAGGTCCTGAGTGGTTCTAATTTGAAAACCCGCTATGTACAAAACAAGTATCTGACAAATCGCTTCCAATGTTTGGATTCGTTAAATGAATATTATATACTACAAAGGTCTTCTCGCGATGGTTCGGTCATGTGAAGCCAATGAATGATGAAAGAACGGCTAAAATGATTTACGACGCAAGTGTGTCTGGTTGTAGAAGTCGAGGAAGGCCAAGAAAGACATGGCACGATCAAGTACAATAGATACTTGATGGTGGTCGTGTGAAAAGTCGGAATAATCGACGTGCGTGCATGAGAAGATGCATGAATGTGGAGGAAGCAAAGGAAGTGTGCCAGGACAGGGTGATGTGGCGTTCTATCTATTCGGGGAAAGGGCGTGATGGTTAGTTAGTTTGTTTGTTACTACTATCAATCTTAATGAATTCTTTTTTAACTGATAATAAAATGGCATTGTAAAATTTTCCTAATTTTCATCTTTTAAAAAATTAACACAAAGTTGGATACATAGTGTAAAGGTAGAATCATTCTACTATAAAGACCATAACATAACATAACCATAATCTCCGTTATTTTATATTTTATAATTATTTCCCTTCTTCTTCTTTTTCTTGTATAAATATATGAATATAATATCTTATATTTTTAAAATGATTTTTTTATCTTTTGCCTCGTGCATGCTGCTTGAAAGAGTGTGAAAACACATTCACATTGACATTCACAGTATACCCACAAACAGGCTATGCCTTGGTGGGATTTTTGTTTATTTTATGTATTTTTTTGTAAACAAAAATTTTTCTTCTGAAAATAAAATTTAAGAAATTAAAAATAAAAATAAATATTTTAAAAATCCATACTTTCCCTTATCGGCATCAGATGGTGCATAGGGCACAATTGGTTTCACCAAGTGCAGTGTATCTTGATAATGCTATTACATGAAGGCAAGATGATCAGTCTTACGCTTCAGAACCAGACCAAGGTATCACACATGAAATATTAATATAAAAATCACATTTTATAATAAATTCATATTACCTAAAACAAGATTTTACAATCGTGATAACTTTAGCGAAATTTGAATACATTATATCTGGTTCATGATGGCAAAATGTTCTAGAACCGTAAAATCTCTTATCATAATTTAAAAAAAATTATTTCCCTCCAAAAAAAGATTATGAAAAAACTTCTCAAATTCTTCATCGCACACCGACTAAAGCCGCGACCGGCGAGTAATTTGCCATTATTTGTCATGTACTTTTAGCGGGTATGCTCGTTTGACGTGAGTTGGAGTTAGTAGGTTTTGTATGTGGTAATCGTATTGGATACAGGATTATAATATTATCTGTATTATAAATCAACCGAACAAGTTCAATGGCTCATATTGTTCGGTTTTAACAGTTCGCTAGTGTAAAGTTTGGTAAAATTTTACTGAAAAAAAAAACTTTTTTATTACAATTTTATTGATTGATTTAAATTGCTATAAAATAATACATCAATAAATAACAGGAGGAGAAATAATGTGACTCAATCACTATATATTATTTAAAAAACTAAAAAGTAGGTACTTACCTAAATCCCAAATAGTTTATTCGCAAGCATTTTTTATGAATTTAATTCGTATAATTAGGCGCTAATCTCTCTATATTTTTATGTCTCTATGTTTTTCGTTTTTTTGTTTTCTTGACTACATTATACAAATCGTTAGGTACCTTAACTCTAACAGGGCGTAATTCTTTTTTTACGAAATCGTGATTATGATTTTCAATTTCAAATTTAATGCATGAAAGACAAAAGAAAAAAAGAAAATTCTTATTTTGATATACGGGTGTAACAAAACTCGATGTACAAGCGGAAAACCAGTGAATCTACATAATATTTGGAGTTGATTTTGTAGATTTTTTTATTTTTATTTGACCCTTAGTTTTAAAGAAAATTGAGTACGAAGTTGTTTTTTTTTCCTTATTTTTGCAAATTGTCATCAAATATCATGTATTTAGTCAAATTAATAGTATCCATGAGCAAGTGAGGAGAAAAAGAATGGTTTAATGGAGTAGTCGTAACTCACAGCGCCATTTTTTTGTGCTAATATGGCGCAACTCATCATTTTAGATTTTAGTACATAATATGCGCAGAAATATATTGAAATAAATGCAAAATGCATATAAAATAGTAAACAGATTCATAGTAAATATATAAACTAATCAGTTTTTTCCTCCTCCTATAAAGTTGACAAATTTTATTAACGCCCTGTTAGAATTAAGGTAACGAAATTACCTATTGTGAAAAATAAATCAACGTTAAATAATGTTATAACAATATTCTACATTCTTTTTAATAAACTGAAAATTTATTTTAAATATTTTTCAATTTTGTAATAACTAGCCCCGCCTCCCCCTAATCACGTGTTGTTCAAAAACAAACCGTTTTAAAAAACGGAACAGGCCAATAAATATATACACAAACTAACCATAAATTTTGCACAAACATTTAAATTAAATATGGAATATTCTGTCATGTTTTTACCGACCATGTATGTATGTACCTCTTTAGTAAAATATAATCTAATTGGATTATCACTACCCCAATTTTTAAAATAAAAACGTAATTTTTCAACGTGGTACTTATAACTGTAATACTCCGCTTCGACGGTTGAAACCAAGAACATTAATTGAAGATCAGGATGAAGAGAAATGTCGAGAAAGTAATATGACCTCATTGGTATTACTGTAAACTCTCGAAGGCTTGGTCGCCTGTAGATGTAACAGCTATTGTTCATATTATCAACATTATGTAGGTCATCGTCGGCTTCTTTTTTAAAATATATTTTTAGAGGTAGATCTGATCACAATCGAGAGAAAACCCAACTAAAGTGATGAAAAAAAAATGTGTTGTGTTTTTACCTATACTTATACACGGTGTAACAAATCTTGTAGTACAACCCGAAAACTGGTGGATCTACGTCATATTTGGAGTCAAATGTGTAATATAACTTTTTAATCTCAGCTTTAAAAAAAAGGTTTTTTTCTTCTCATAAAAGCTTTCATTAGTACCAAGATAAATTGCACAAATTCTTATTAAAATGCGGTTTTTTATTTTGTTTTATTGATGACTAACTAACTAACTAACCATCACGTCATTTACTCGAAGGGGTAGGCAGAGAGGATAGAACGCCACAGCACTCTGTTCTGGCACACTTCTCTTGCTTTCTCCACATTCATACATCTTCTCATGCTTTTCACACGGCCACTTTAAAGTATTTTTTGTACTTAATTATGCCATGTCTTATTCGGCCTTCCTCGATTTCTACATCCAGGCGCAGTTTCATCATATATTTTTTTAGCCGTTCTTTCATCATCCATTCGCTCTACATGACCGAACCATCGTAAAAGACCTTTCTTAATTTTGTCGATAATGCTTTTATTTATGGATACTATTAATTTGAGTAAATAAATGATACCTGATAAAAATTTGCATAAATCAACTTTGTACTCAATTTTCTTGAAAACTACGATTCAATTTTTTTTAAAATATATACATGACTAGGCTTTTCACTGGTTTCCGTTTGTATAAGTTTTTTTAACACCATAAAGAATGTGACAAAGTTAGAGGCGCACAAAAAATATGGCCTCAAATTTGCGGTTTTTTTTTTACGGAAAAGTAATAATATATAATAACAAATGGCAATTTTATTACCTAGAATTTAATTTTTTATTTCAACTGTTGTGCTACCACTCAATTTTCTAAAAGGCTTGCCGGTTTTTTTCTCAATGAAATTCATTTTTTCATTTTATACCATATCCGCTCCCATAATCACGACTCCAAATATGACTCGGCCGCCAGCTCCCGCGCATCAAGTCAAGTCCACGTCCCGCAGCTCTGACGCAAACTGCCGACGAATTGTCAACAGTGGACGATACTCCAAGCCGCACTAGTTCTTTCTGAACTCTGCCGTTTTCTGTCATGTACGCTCCCAAGTATTTGAAGCTCTCGACCCTTTCGATGACTTGTCCCGACAAAGCCAGGGGCATCTGGGCATCTTGACACGAGCTGTTACACATGACATGGGTTTTACCAATGTTGATTTTTAAACCCATGCACGTGGAGTGCCAATTAAGCCTATCAACAATAATTTGAAGGCCCCCGACTGATTCGTCAATAAGGACGGCGTCATAAGCGTACTCCAGGTCGCAGAGCTTTTGGGAGGGGGAGATGGATATTCCTCGGTCTGGCGGAATTGACATCCTCAGGATAAAATCCATGAGGATTATAAACAGAAATGGGGCAAGGACGCAACCCTGTCGCACTCCAATGAAACCATACATTTTTTAAAAATCGGTCTCTCTATTTCTTTGAAATATATTTTTGATGATTTTCGAAGCTTTGAGGCTGCTCATAAATTCGGAATATATCATTCTGAAAACACGAAAACTCTTGCAAATGTTGGCTTCAGGAATAAAAATATCATACAAAAATGTACACTGCTTTATTTACTCGCTGTATTTGTATAGCATTTTTTATTCAGTGGATCCATTGTAAACTTGTTATTTTGTTCCCATGCGACGAACTCCAATCCAATCTATTGCCAATCTATTGAAGTTCGAAATGTCAAAATCGTGTTTTGCCGCGCAAAATCTCGGGGTTGCCATTGAAATAAATCCCATACAATAAAAGCCCCACCCTTTCCCTAGACTGCTTTAAAGACTATTGAGTCTTTTTTCAGTCCAGCCAACTCTACCGATTTTTTTCAACAAGCTAAACCGCGATTTTAAGATTGTTAGTGTGATAAAAATACGGATGAATTTACGATTATGTACGCGAACAAATGCTTTCATTGTACCCCTACCACCGTCTCGGCTTATGTATTATAATTGTCATTGTTTCCATCACCCAAACCAACCAGAGTCGGCCTAAATTAACATAAATAAATCCATAGGATATTATGCTGTTTTGTAAATGTAAATACGAACTGTCACATAAAGACATTATGTTACCAGTATCTATAAATAATTTTTCATTGGCCAATAAATTTAAATAAAAAATCACAAGACAATACGTGCAATTATTTTTATATTGGTGAATAAATGAGCGAGATATAAAGATTTAATTATTGAAATTTTGATTCCTGCTGAAAATGTAAAGCGAGCGTCTGAACGTGTATGACGTCACGCCGTGCGCAAAGATAGATATAGAGCATTTCACTTCGAGTCTGTCTCTCTTTTTCTTACTAACACAATAGAGACCCGCATTCATGTCGTTTTTGTATATTACTAGCTGATACCCGGTGCGTTGCTACCGCAGAAGAAACAGGTAATTCTAGACATGTACATTTATCCCATTATATCCTTTGAAATTTGAAAGATTTATTTCGTTTATTTAGGAATAATAGAAGGAGAGTGATATGAATTTTCTTTCCGAAAAAAAATATGTCCGCCATCTTGGATTTAAAAACAGACGGTAAATTCAAAATCAGGACGCCCTTTAACCCTTAAAACGATGCCATCTTCATTTTATGAAAAACAGGGGCGTCTGCCATCTCGGATATAAAAATTAACTCTAAATTCGAAATCAGGACGCCCATATCCCCTAAAAACCAAACCCATCTTGATTTTATTAAAAAAGGTGCATCCTCCATTTTAGATGTCATAGCGGCGTTTTTGAGCGGGCAAAATTTGTAAGTAGAAAATTTGAATTTTAAAAGATTTTGGCGCACACAAAATGTGGCCACATATTTATTAAAGAAAAGTAAGAATATAAGTAAAATAAAAGAAAATGGCTCACTTATTCCCTCCATTGCGTCTTGTGTAGATATTTGTGATGTTAATTAACGTATGTCACATATCTTCATCGTCATCATACCCATATTCGCTCCCAATGTGGAGCATATAGATTCCACAAACTGCCTCCAGGCCCCGTGCATCCTCCCAAGTCAAGTCCACGTCCCGCACCTCTGACGCAAATTGCCGACGTCAACCTTGATGATTGTCAAATGATGCCTTGTAAAATAGGCGAGCATGGGTAAGGCGTGTCACATATCAAATTGAATAAAACAAAACCATGATTTGTAATGTTATGTTTATTTAAACTTTACAAATTCTAATAACTAATATATATTATTTACAATACAGACTAATTAAATTTTTATTTACGATATTAAAGACAATAATTGGGATTCATTTTTATATACAGAAGTTTTTTAAAATAATGTATTCGATTCTTATATCAGTTTATCTTAAATCAATAATTACATTGGTATCTATATTTAAAATGCAGGGTACAGATCTACAGATCCTCAAAATATCTACATAATATACATGGATCGCAGTTATGAGCATATACACCTTGTAACAAAACTCGATGTACAAGCGGAAAACCACTGAATCTACAAATATTAATTTGGAGTCGATTTTGTAGAATAACTTTTTTTTTATTTTCCCATAATTTTCGAAAAAATCTAAAATGTATTTAGTCAAATTGATATCCATAAATAAAACAAAATCAAAAACAGCATTTTAATATGAATTTGTGTAAACTAATGAAAGCTTTTATAAAAAAAAAAAAGTTTTTTTTTCAATCTCTGATTCAAAAGCCACCTTACATATTCGACTCCAAATACGATGTAGATTCACCAGTTTTTCGGGTTTTACTACGAGTTTTGTTACTCCGTGCATAAGTATTTTCTATATTTAATTAAATATTAATAATTAAAAGAAAACCTTCTGACATTTAACTATTTGTCGTTTATATTGTTCTGCCCAATATTTCGTTTTTAAACTTCAAATTATTAGATACGCTAGGAAAAGATATCGACGGTTGAAAGGAAAAAGTTACCAAGCGAATAAAACCTATTATTATTGTATTATCATGTCGCTAGATATCATTTTCCTGTGCACAGATATTGTGTCGCTTGGTATTTTTTTTCTTTCAACCGTCGCCATTTTAGTTCATTATGGGACAATAAATTAACTGTGTTTTTTTATTGAATGATAAATTTAGACTAATGTTTTAATGAGCGATCTAAGGTATATGGAAAAACACTAAATTTCAATACATTTAAATCTCATTGATAGATAGATAGACGCAAGCAAAAAATATCTATCCAATAACATTAAAAAGTAAAAAATGAAAATTTTCGACTTGTGACGGTAGAGTGTTGACGGTCCACTGTTGACAATTCGTCGGCAGTTTGCGTCAGAGCTGCGGGACGTGGACTTGACTTGGGAGGATGCACGGGATCTGGCCACCGATCGCTTGGCCTGGAGGCAGTTTGTGGATTCCATAAGCTCCACATAGGGAGCAGATATGGTATGAAGATGAAGATGATGATGACGGTAATGTGACAAAATGTGTTTACCACATAAACTGGCGATCAACAGGTTATGTTATGTAAATGAGCTTTTGAGAAAATGTAAATTATTTATATGAAAAATGGTCGTAATACGTATTATGGTAACAATTAATTACAACATTTATCTAAATAATAGTTATAATTTAACTATAATATAAGAATTTGCTATACATGGGTAACCTATAATCTAATGACCTAAATTGAATAATGAGTACTTACATAATAGTAGGTATCATCTGTTGAGAGCCAAAGATATTGAATTAAATGTACATAAATTGCTAATTCAAAGAGAGCTGTCAAAATTTTATGTTCGATTTCCCGCCAAAACAGGTAATTATTTGGTAGAATGGGTCTATTGATTTTAAATCAAGTTTTTATGTAAGTAGCGCCTAAAATAGAAAAAAAGTACGCAGCTACTTCTCTGGTTCTACGCATCAACCATATATTCAGTACGATCCTTTTCGTGCGCTTAGAAGACGGGTGCTTTTAAATCATCCGTTTGCGGTCGATCCGGTTTTAATTTTTTAAAAATTAGGAAGAATCTATTGAATGTTAATTTTTTAATTTTTCAAAGGGAAATTTTCAGTATTAATTAAAATTGTGATTTCAAAGATAAAGCTTTTTGGCTCTCAGGTACAGATTTATATATAATATTATGTAAATTAATTACAGTGTATATTGATTACTTCTAATTTAAAATTATCTATACTTTAATTGTGTGAGGTTTGGTCTTGCGTATAAACTAAATTTAATACACATCTTCATACAAACATTAAAAATACTGTAGGCAATCAATTGATGTAACATTTCTTAAAACTACAAAATGAATATCGTTAACTTTTTAAATGCCGAGTGCGAGATATTTCGCCAAATTCGTATTGTGCCAAGCAGCGTAATTTCTTGTATCTGTCAAGTTCCAAGACTTATTGACTCTTTGATAGCTTTAATAATTCCTAGAACTAGGAATAAAAAGCTTCATCGTCCATTTATTCACGTTTCTAGAAATACACGGTCAGGTTATGGTGATCAGAGTTATTTCCCGTGTCAGTAACATCAGGACCACCATTTGTATCCTGAAAAACAAAAAGGTTTCTAAATAAGTTGGTAAATCTAGATTTTGCAATACAGGACTCGATCTGGGCCAAGCATCATTACAAGCATAACTTCATCGATTATTACAGGCTTAACTTCATCGATACATAGTGTACATAAGTTGGATACATAGTGTAAAGGTAGAATCATTCTTACTATAAAGACCATAAACAATAACAGAATCTACGTCATTATTTTCCTTCTTCTTCTTCCGGTATAAAGATACCAATATCCTTTATATATTTTTTTTAACTATCTTGTTTACATTATCTGTTATTTTTCCATTTTTACATGACTTTATTTTTCTCTTTTGCCACGTGCATACTGTTTGACTTTCACAGTATACCCACAAACAGGCTATGCCTTGGTGGGATTTTTGTTTATTTTTTTAAAAATGTATATGTGTTTTTATTGTATTTCTTTGTAAACAAAATTTTTTCTTTTGAAAATAAATTTTAAAATAATAAATATATATGTTGTACACCACGCGTATAGAACACCATACCATTCTATCCTGGTACACTTCCGTTGCTTCCTCCACATTCATACATCTTCTCATGCACGCAGATTATTCCCACTTTTTGCATGACCACTTTCAAGTACTTGTACTTGATCATGCCATATCTTTCTTGGCCTTCCTCGACAGATGCAGAAGCATCCAGGCACACTAGCGTCATAGATTATTTTACCTCTCTTAATTTGGTCAATAATGCTTATCTCAGTCTTGCACTCTGTTCTAATAACGACATTAGTCCACCAATCATACATAGTTTAACTTTAGCCTCATTCGATAAGCACTTATTTGCTACGACAGGCACCATTAACTTTGTCACCGACACTAACCCCCCTTTCAATATCCTTGTCCATATTTCCATCTCAAGTAAACATGCTACCCAGATAAACAAATCCTTCGACCTGTTTCAAGCTATCTTACATTACTTTCAAAATCTATGACATTTAAAATTTTGTTTTGTGGCCTTTTAGTTTAGTTACCCTGCCAGATTATTGTGTCTGGTTGTTACCTTGGGGTCCCAGCTGAGCTTCTTGACGGTGGCGGGGATGGTGGCGGCGGGCCAGGCCACCCCAGAGCGGCCGTGGGGCCCCCCGAGGTGGCACGGCAACAGCGCCTCGCGGGGGCGCGCGGCCCGAGACATAATACCTGCAATACAAGCCTAGCCAATGTAGGATACACCAAGTAATAATTACAACCAGAGTCGCCTGGTTCTAAGAAATGTAAATGATTTGTGACCTTTTAAGTCCAGAAAAATTATGTCAAACGTTAAACCGTCAAACCCTTAAAATGGTGCTCACATAAAAACCAATAGATATATTATGAAACATTTTTTGAAATGAATACAAATACTTGTAGACAATTACTGGATTATATCCATGCTGGGCTGATATCAGATATTATTGATATCCCAAAAGAGACAGAAAAACTCTGGAAACGAATGTGGGTTATCTAGGCGTTTACAGGGCTTATGACCTGTCATTGACTGGGTTAAGTAGCCACTTGACGTACTACAACATTCGATTGCAAAAAAAAATGCTTTGCAATCTTCTCAACAGATGACACCAGCATAGAACAATTCTGCAAAGCGAAAGACGAAGACGATTTCAATATATATGGTAGTTCCAAAAAAAAATGTCATATATGGTTATCAGATGATGGGCGGAATGGGGAATGTTGTAGTACGTCAAGTGGCCACTTAACCCAGCCAATGACAGGTCATAAGCCCTGTTAACGCCTAGATAACCCACATTCGTTTCCAGAGTTTCTCTGTCTCTGTTGGGATATCAATAATGTCAGATATACTCGTATTATGGTTAATTAGTACCTGTATATGTATGTACACAATAGTAATTAAAAAAAAAACAGATAAATCCCTTTTCGTTTCCGCTGAACAACAAACGTTGTAGTCACTTACTGGAAGGATTGTATCTTATTATGTATTTTGCTACAGGCAAGCAGCTTTTGCTGGTGTATTTTGGTGCTGCTTCTTGCCTGCCTTCTGCATCTAAACAGTTGAGAAAAAGACAACTAGGCTTGGCAATTTATTCGAGTCTGAAACCACCCTTCTGGGAAGTTGGGATTGAGATGGATTGGGAAGGAAAGACCTTTCAGTTGTGGCTCCGTAGATTGGTGTTGGGATTTAATTGATACATCTCGTGCAGGGGGCAGTCATGATAATAATTTAGTACAAGTTGTTATCAGGTCTCCTCTCTTCCATTGCTCTTCCAGAATTAAGCACGTAACTGTTGTGAATTTGAGTGTAGTGTTGGGTTGTGGTCGACTGTGCAGGTCTCATTTAGGACTTCACAGTCACCAGAGAAGCTGCTTTTCTCGACTGCCTTCCTGATCACTGCCGCATCTTCATCGTCTTCTGAAGACGGACGATTGCCATATATATATATATAGTGTTGGTAGTTTAGGCAGGTACCTCTAGGGAGAATAGGATGATAGTGCGAGATGCACACATGCGTTCTGTCCCCTCCCCTCTTTTCCCTAATCCCCCCTCCATTGAGACCCTGACCGCGGATGCACGGGTGGATGTCTGGGGTGGGGGGCCTGGCGAGGCGGGATGCCGCTCTCCACACGGGTTGTAGTAATTACTAATAAATAATGATGAGGGTAGAAACTAACATCCCTACCACTGTTAATTTGGGCCGACTCTGGTTGGTTTGGGTGATGGAAACAATGACAATTATAATACATAAGCCAAGACGGTGGTAGGGGTACAATGAAAGCATTTGTTCGCGTACATAACGTAAATTCATCCGTATTTTTATCACACTAACAGTCTTAAAAAAGCGGTTTAGCTTGTTGAAAAAATCGGTAGAGTTGGCTGGACTGAAAAAAGACTCAATAGTCTTTAAAGCAGTCTAGGCAAAGCGTGGGGCTTTCATTGTAGGTACCTCTAGGGAGTGTCCCCAGGGCTCCGTCCCCCAGGTCGTCGTGGCCCCCGTGCAGGTTCAGGCTGCTGCTGGAGTTGGCCAGGATGGTGCTGGCCCCCGCACTCACGCTCAGGAGAGAGCCACTCGCCGCACCTGTGACAATATGTTGTGGAAAAGTAAGAGTAACGTCGCTCACTACGATTGTGCTAATGTGTGCGACTTTTGCGTGTGAGGTAGTTGTAACTAATGACTAAAAAAACGGGTAGAATAACTAATATCCTTATCCTTATGAATATTTTAATTTTTTAATATCCACGCCCGAAGGGCTTTTACATTACATAATTTTTAATAATTTAAAGGGCGGCTTTTAAAAAAAAACTATACAAAATTCAAGTTTCTAAACACATTCTGGTAAAACATAATTAATATTTGTGAAATTTAAAATAAATAAAACGTGAAAATGCTTTAAAAATTTAAATTTAAAAATAAATCAAAATTGTGAAATTAAAAATAAATTGCTTCAAAAATTTTTAGTGAAAATAAATAAGTAAAATTTAAAAAATTAAATAATAATTATTTATTTATTTATTTTATTTTTATTTTTAGTGCTTTCACACAAACATCATTGTATATATTACGCAGAGAACGTCATAGTCTAAGCTTAAATCGAGAGGCGCACAGTTTACACCCGCGCTGTGCAAGCGGGTTTCCTGCAAGGCATCGGAATAATTAATCTGATAATCGGACCATGATAATTTTATGGCGAAGAGTTATATGGGGAATGAATCTTTTTGTGTTTGCTATTTTCCAGTTAAAACTTAATCTATTTAATCTCACGGATTACCATTACAAAATCGGTCAAGTTGTGCTGGACTGAAAAAATATATATGACGATATAAACACGCTTCTAGTTGGTATCCAAAAATTAATAATAAACCATTGCAAGTGCTAAATGAAAAAACGGCCACGGGGGTCATGTGACAGTCATTGCCATAAATTATCCAGTTATTATTATTACCTAGAGCTCCTGTCATGGCCGCCAGGTTCCCGGCGCTGCCCCCTCCCCCTCCCCCCGCTGCGCCGATCATCCCTCCACCCAGCCCGTTCCCGTTGGCGGAGACCATCTTCTCGTGCTGGACCAGAACCCCACCCCCGACCTTGTTACCCAAGCTGGACTTTGGCCGCTTACTGAAATACAATCAAAACTGTTCAAGAGAACAAGAGTTCAAGAGAAGTCTATATTTAAACGAGAAATAAATGTATCTGCTGTTTACGTAGTTATAAGCTGATATTATATGCCTCTATCTTTGTCTAATGTGTCTACTAGTTATGTGGTGCTGCTGTCGCCATCTACCATCAGAGATCGGAAGCTCACCACTTGCCGAAATGTCCTAGATACATGTAAAATTTTGTAAACTAATCAAATTGCCTCTAGCTCTATTTTAAGAAAGTAAATATTTAGGTCATTAATTTATTAATACACTTAGATTTGAACTGAACCCAAAAAGTGAATGGCACTTCAACTCGCCAATCCCTCCAACTCCGCCAGACTCGTATTCAGCATTTCTTTAACCGCCGGCCGAGTAGGACGTTCAGAAAACATTCCGAAATGCCTTCCTGTGTAGTGAAACCGTGTAAAAACCGTACGGATAAAATTAACAAAGAAGATTGTGTAACTTTTCCCATGTAAGTGTTTATTTTATATTTGTTTACATATCCTAAAATAATTATTATTCAAAGTAAGTTTTCTTCTTAAATAATAGCCAACAGCCCGTCCACAAGAAAAAAAAAGTCATTTAGATGCGTGGTAAAATTCATGAACGCTCCTCGTAAGGAACGGGTTAGTATTGTATACTGTTACTGTAACCCTATATATAGCCCATACCTTTTGCGGTGAGTGGGTGGATGCTTGCCGGCAGTGGAAAGGCTCTGATAGGAATCATCGTGTCATTACTTTTTCTAAATAATTTACTCTGCAAGGCAGATCTAAGTGTATTATAAGGTTATTTCAAATTGGTAGGATTGTCAACTGAACCTTGCCGGAAGTGAAACCTAAAGAAGTTGTATTTTAGAAAGTCCAAGAGACATCTTTGTTAGTTCTTTAGCTGACAAGATGAAGCGACTTGGTCACTGAACTGTCCTCACTATCAGTGTCACAGTTTTAGATGACGGGAGACCTTCACAGGCGAGCCATGCAGAGACGGTAGCATCACCATTCCAACAAACATAAGGCATGGTTCCAAGAAAAAGATAGATGTGTTAATTAATAATCTAACTATTATTTTGTAAGAACTTACACTTTGTAAATGTAGCCAAGCAACAGGAAGATGACTACAGCCAGCAGGCCCAGCACTGTGGCAAACACAATGATGAGGAGCAGGCTGCTTCCCTGAAGTGTCGCTGTACGTGTGCTTCCCATGAGGGCTTCCGAGAAGTGGACTATCACAGGAACTGACGACTGGAAAATAAAACCAAATGCAATGAGTTTTGTGGCGGAAGTAATACGTCACGCGCGTGTCGCGGGACGGAGCAAATCTACCGACCTCCGCCGAACGCTGCCGAACTACGACGAGAATCATTTTAGCCATCATCGTGACTCGACGTTAATTTTGCACAGATTTCTTTACCGCCAAATTTTGCGTTCTTCATAATCCATGTTAATCTTAAATATATATGGGACAGTTTGTACACAGTTTTCTGTGCAGTCTGAAAACGGTCCCGTATAAATCCATGAAAAACTGTGTGCTAGTGTCAGATTATAAGCTGACATGACAGTCAATGTTTTTTATGTAAACGTTTAAATAGACATTGGTTTTTGTATGCTTTTAAATACGTAAAAAAACCAAACATATTTACATTATTAGCTAAATATACAATTTCCTGAGAGCAAACATACGATATAACTTACAATCGCGTTTCAAAAAATACACATATTTAGCGTGTCTTTTGACAGAAGTTTGACAGACTGCACAGTTTTCTGAACAAGAAACTGTGTAGTTTTCTGAACAAGAAACTGTCCCATATAAAGCGGGCTTTAGTTTAAATTGTTAGGTTTTCATTTGCATTTGTATTTGTATTAACTAACACCCGTCT
Source organism: Micrasema minimum (assembly GCA_022494985.1). Lineage (NCBI taxonomy): Eukaryota > Metazoa > Arthropoda > Insecta > Trichoptera > Brachycentridae > Micrasema > Micrasema minimum. Next base: position 67,688 of record JAGVSP010001097.1, read on the forward strand.
ATCTATCTCAGCTGAAAGAGTGAAGAATGGGCAGAGCTTTTTTGTTCGCCGGGATTTTAAGGAAGTCAGTAACCGTCAGAGACTTCTTTTTTCAAACTCATCGACAGATAAAAAAACTTTTGGTTGTCTGTAAAGTCGGTTTACGGACGATAATTTTACGTGATAACGTCATAAGAAAACATTGATGAAAAATAGCATACTTTTAAGAATTGAATTGAATTATTATTAGGTACTGAATTATCATTATTTTGTATAATACATACAGAGTTAATTGAAATATAAAACATAACATAAATTTCCCTTGAAAATAATTTTAACCATGAGCAATTACGTTGGTTCAGTCTTGCTACCTGCTGTGATGGGGAAATTAAAATATCCTTTTAAAGGATCGGTCTGGTACTACCGAAGACATATTTACTTGGTCTGGAAGTGCACAATTTGGTGATTTCATTTCATTTTGGTGATGACAATTTCACTTTAACTTTGTAGCTTGTGTGCTGCTGCTATCTCCCTTCTACTCGGACGCATCGGCCGATGGAGAGGAAGAGAGATAGATTCGTCACAAACCGAACGCTTAGGCCTATCGTGCATCTCTCTATCGCTTGTTCCGCGCTCTCGCTTGCACACTCGGCTCAGGCGGAACGTGACAATGAGTCATGCTTTTTCGTGTGTGCAGCCGGCGTTCATCGATTTATTAGACGTTATCACATCAAAATATGGAAGGTACGGCAAAATTTGCGTAAAAGCACGTTTTCTTTTGTGAAATAGAATGAATTTGAATGTTTTCTATAATTTTCATCAGACCTGAACTGCTGTACTGAATTTTCAAGATGTTTGAATGAATGGCTATCGTCGCTTTTAATTTTGTCTACTGTTCCTTAAGAAATTAAAGTAAATGTTCTGCGTCATTCAGCCTCGCTGGAATATCTCTCCGTTTGTGTAGAGTAGAATACCAAGTCACCTGTCTTGGAGGAACTCCGGAATCTGTGGCTACTGCCACCATGTGTACAAGGGAAGAGTTGACTAGAGGCAGAGCATTCTCATTCATGAATATCTCTCCCTGCTCGTTGATGTAGAATAAACTGAAAGAGAAAAGATTTCATGTTTAAAATTGCTTTAAATCTATCACCATTATTCTATATCAGTGCCATCTTACTTGGAACATAGGATTCCACAAACTGCCTTCAAGCAAAGTGATCTTCACCAGTTCTCAGATAACTTCTCAAGTAAGGTTCATTCAAAAGTCTAGGTCTAAAGCAATCGATGCCACATTCTTAGCTTGGGGGCAGTTGGTGGAATCCATAATGCCCTGAAGATGAATGGGAGCGGATTCGGTATGATAGTGATAAAAAGAAAACTTGCAACCATGCCGTTTCTCCGAAGTGTTAATAAAAGAGAATGTCCGCCTCGTGATGTAACGGTAGCGCACTGTGCTGCCATGCATGAGGTCACGGGTTCGATTCCCGATGGGGGTTGGATCCTCCACGATGAGAACTCTCTGGTAACTTCGTCCGAACGAGGATCGGAAAATGGAAGAAGGACTTACCAGAGCTGGACTCAACAAGGGCGGAAAATGACGATAAAGGACCACCAGGAAGAGCGAAGTATCCTGGAATACTTTAGAAACACCACGTCGATCTGACGCGGCGGGACACAAACCGAGGGGCACAGCACACTGTTACTCACTATCACCGACGGGGGTTTCGGGAATTGGTTTCTGAGAAGCTTGAAGATGGATGGCGTACTCGCGAGGTACTTAATGAGGTGATTTTGATGGAAAGAACGAAGGAAGATCAGGTATTGGAGTTCACTAGAAGGATGGATGTTGCGAGGTCAGAGTAATGTTGCTGCGCTGAGCGGGTTTTCGAGACTGAATTGGAGTTGCAAAATAGGTAACAAAAACGGAATGGAATGGGTGAAGGCAGGCAATAAACTTTGGAAGGAATTCGAACTACCTATCACCAGAGAGTATCAATAATGGCCAAACCAGGGGTCAATATGAAATTTTTATTTAAATATGATACCTTATACTGGCGCTGAAGTACGACTGATCATCTTGCCTTCGTGTAACAAATGATCAAGGTTCACTGCACTTGGTGTATCAATGCAGTGAATCTTAATCGAATGCACCATTGGGAGTGGATAAGGGAGAGTAGAAGTAGTTAATAAGAGAGGCACATCTAAAAATACCGCACCGCTCTATCCTGGCACACTTCCCCAGGTTCCTCCAGACTCATACATCATTATTACAAATTGACAGTTGTTATATTTTACTACCTGGCATCTGCCCCGCTGAGCGCCAGATGCACGTTGTCGCCCTTGTCCCCGTCGGCCGCCTCCACGCGGCCTATGTGCAGGTGATGGTGGGCGTGGGGGGCGCGGGCGGGGCTCGGGGGGGGCGCCCTCGGAGGGGCCCTGCCCCACGAAGAACTCGTACTGCGGGTAGCGGAAGCGGGGCTCCCAGTCGTTCACGTTCAGCACGGATATGTTTATCGTGGCTGTGTCGTTCTTGAAACGATTGAAAAAAAAATGCAAAATCTATCAAAAGATATCTCTGACGAATTTGAACCATGCAGGCCAAGGATATTTAAAAAAAAAACAATTGGGTTTTTCCCGATTTTTTTTTTGATTTACAAAAAATTGATTGAAAAATTACAATATCAAGGGATTTTTTTTGATCATTGTGTTTTATATCGTTGAATTGTAAAAATATACTTTAGATATTTATAACGTTTTTTAAGGATATTCATGCTATCGGGAAGAACCCTATAGTATAAGAGGATCAGACGTATTTATGAAAGCTAAAGCTGTTACATATATCATCAAAACGGTTGGAATAAGGACTATGAGAAGTAAATTAAATAAATAAATAACATATATTTTACCCTCTTTTAAGATACTAGTAATACTGATTAAATTCGGGGGACCAAAGGACCTTCCTGGACACACTAATGCAAGCCATTTATTTTTGAAAAAAAAATTTTTTTCATTTTTAAAAAAATTAAATGTTTTAATTATAAAAAAAAAACCCCA